>VWYI01036689.1:13230-230984 GCA_013399455.1 Anthoscopus minutus | reverse complement strand
CCCGCTTCACCGGGGCTGCTGCCGGCGGTACCGGCCCTTTGTCCTGCCACCAACTTGGAGCATCCCAGGCTCCCGACCCTGGGGAGCGGGGGGCCGGCGCATCCCAAGGAAACGAAACGCGTGGTTTGTGTCATGGGTGGGGGCCAGCGACTCCTTTCCCCCGTGGGTCACGCCATGCTCCCGAGCTCTGCTCTAAAGGAGGAGGAATAGGACGATCCTGTCCGGGCTGCAGCCAGCGGGGAGCAGACTCGGAAGGTTCGTGTTTGGCGTTCGCGGGCTGGGCGAGCCGGGCTGAAGCACGGGGGCTTTTCGGGGCTGGTTGCGGTGGAAGAGCAGGCACGGGCAGGTGCTGCTGCCTGGGAGCCCCGGCCGGGCTGGGAGGAGGGTGTCCGTGCAATCGCACCTTTCTGGGTCGTGTTTCAGTCACCGGAGGGACAGCACGGCAGAGATGTGAGGAGCAGCTCGCCCCACACAGTGGAGCGAATCCGAGGAGTTTCACTGCCCAAGCGAAAAGCAGGGGAGCTGCCAGCAGCTTCGGCTGAGCGGGGTCCCGTGTCCTCTCCGGGTCCCGCGTCCTCTTCTCGGCTGAGAGCGGCTGGGGCTTAGCCGAGGGTTAACTTTCCAAAGGACATGGATTAGACGCTGCTTAGTTGTACTGTTGTAAATCTTTAATTAATTAATCCAGGTTAGAGCCCAGCTCCTGAAAATACACTGAGATTTGGGTTGTTGTGGCAGAGGGAGGGTGTGAGCCCTCAGCTCCTTTTTTTGTATCTGTGACACCCGGCAGGGTTGGACCCTCAGTATGTGGCGGCTTTACGTGTCCCCAAATCTTTGAAGAGTCTCATATATGTGTCTGTCACCTCAGCAACTGAATTAACGACCTGATTGGAAAAAAAAAGCCAGAACTCGTAAAACTTACTTTGATTTTTTTCATCCTGAGGAATTATTGGTTTTCCATGTTTTTTTAAATAAAAATGATTGAGGAGGTTTCTTCAGGCTTTTGTAAATCTTTCAATCCTAGAAGAAGGGAATGAATCTATGTGACTTCAGGCCCCAAAAAGAAATAATTATCTATACATTTATTTATTTATTTACGATGGGGAAGGCAATAAGTAAGTCACTGAAAGCAGAGTTAGAAGACAAGTGCTTTCTTAACCAGAACTGTGCTTTGGTGTCGGAACTGTATTCATAAAAATTGCGAAAAAAGACCTCCCCCTGTTTGACAGGGGCTGCTATAATCTCCTTGAAATGAATTTTGCTTCTCGCTCAGCACGAGCTACCACTGAATTGCTGCCATTTTGCAGTCGATTTTGACTTTCTGCTCTCATTCAAGTCCCCCCCCCCCCCCACCTCTAGGTGTAGGTTGCTGACGCTATAACAGGCTGGCCTTGGCTCCCACAGCAGGTGAAGGGAACTTCTGCCACACAAGATCCATCCCTGCGTTAGAAGCTGCCACTGCCAAGTTGCCATAACTCCAGCAATATGACTGCTTAAATTGCCTCTCCTTCATTTCTTCTGAATTTTCCATCCAAACAGTTGCATCCCCTTGAGATCCATAGAGTGCAGATTGTTTTTTATTTTTTAATGCACTGCATTTTTTGGCTTTGGAAACTGCTTTAGACCAGTATGACTTATAATCTGCTTATGAGCGTGGGGTTGTGGTGTCACTTCAGTTAACACTTCTGAATGGCAGCAGAGCTGGCTGGGGTACCAGAGACAGGAATGCTGTGGTCCAGAGAGGAGCCTGCTGCTGTTGTCCTGTTGCCCTGGCCAGTGGGACTGGCTGCCACTGATGAAAACTTGAGCAGTTAAGGGTTGTCCTCCCAAATTCCTCCAGGAACCAGAGGAGGTGGTGGATTACTAACAGCAGCTCAAACATTGTAAGACAGCTACAGAGGGGAAATGGAGCAAATCCACATAAACTTTCTAACCTGTTCCCTCCCCTCTTCTCTCCCAGTTGAGCTGTATTTCTGTGGACATGGGCACACTGTGTATCATGCCTTATGTAGGTTTAACCTTTACACCTTTCCAGCTAGGCCTCAGCTGGTAACACTGCCTCCTGCCCGTGCCTGTCCCCAGCAGGGCTCCTGGCACACATGGATGCTGGAAGGCTGCAGTGCCCAAGCTCCTTTGCTGGCTGTGGCACATTGGTGCCCTGGTGAGAGCCAACAGCAGAACTGCTGCTCATGGGGCTGCTGCTACCCTTGGCTCCATGGATGCCCATCAATCACTGTTACTTTGGTCTGCACCCCGTTCTCTGCTTTACTCTGAATCCTGAGCCTGGTCCAGGCCTCAGCTTCCCAAAGGAAGGTTTGTGATGTTTTTCTTTTGGCCAGAGGATGCTGTGTTGGGGGTCTCCAGTGAGCAGGACTGTGGTGTAAGGGGTACAATGCAGTCTTTGAGTCCTTCCTTTGCCCAAAACTCACTGGTTGCAAGGCATTTCAAGGACCTCGTGAAGGCAGGCATTCAGGGACGGTCAGGAGTAGCTGAGCTTTCCCGAGCTGCTCATTCCCAAAGAGATGGGTGCAGCAGTCTGTTGTAATTATCTTGGCTTCACCTCCCCCTGTAATTTTTTTCCTGTATTCCCCTGCTATCTATCTCTGTGGATCTCTCATTGCTGCCCAGTGGCAGGCAGGCAGAGAGCCCCTCTTCTTGCCAGCCCTTGCTTCCCTCAATCCCTGTCACCTCCTTTCCCTCCTCCTCCACCCTGCTACCTGCAGCCACTGGTGGTACATGCTGGGGCAGCAGGAGCAGGTTGAGGCTGGATTTTAGGGTGTGGGACTCCCTCCTGGCCCTGAGGCATAGCAGCCTTTCAGGGCTGGTAGGGTATGGAAGAAAAAAACTGGCTATATTTAGGACCATGAAATTGTTCCTGGGGCAGCTTTGCCAGTCCAGTGCTGTTTTTACCACTGTTGCTTGGGGTTTGGGGGTTGATTTTCTCTTTTTTCCAAGGGGCAGATCAAGCCCTCTTGGTGGTGTAAGTAGCACTCGTCCTCATGCAGTCCTGTGATTTGGCTGGGAAGAGGAGCTGTAGCAGGGTGCCTGCCCTTGCCAGGGAGCTTTACCCAGCCCAGTGCCTGGTTAGCAGCCATGGGCTCAGCCTGCAGGGAAGCTGGGCCTGATGGATGAGAGTGTAAGGACATGGGGCTGGCTGGGGTCATGGATCAGCTAGGACTCATTGATGCCTCTTTCTTTCCCTGCCTTTTGGGGGAGGGTTTCAAAACACTTTACAAGCTTTAATTAGTACCAGCCTTGTCCCAGAAGTTTTCCAGCTGGATAAGCCAGAACCAGGAGAGGCTAATTGAACTTTGGATCCTTCTGTCTCTGGTGGATTCCAGAGGAATTGGAATTGTTTTATCCTCTTGGAAAATCAGGTTGCCAGTGACCCACCTGAAGTCACCCAGGGAGGCACTGGTGGGGTTTGGCATGTGCTCCAGTAATCCAGGCTCATGGCCCCATGCTACTGCCTAGCATCTCCCCTGCCTCCCTCTGATCCATCCCACTGCTCTGCTTTGAGGGGGGGACAGACAAACTAATAACTTAATTACATTAATGAATAATGAGGGGAACTGATGTGCGGGATTAATTACAGGCAAAATCCCAAATTAATTGTGAGGACTACTTGTAGCTGTCTCTGCAGCAGTGCTTTGCTGGTGTGCTGGCTCCTGTGTCCTGTGCCAGGCTGTGGCTGTGTGGCCCTGGGAGATGCTTATGAGGGAGCAAGAGATGAGTGGTGGGTGACAAGCCCTTGGTCATCTCACATCCTGCACCTCTCTCAGACCACAGTGGCTGTATGGCAGAGCCCTGCAGCAGGGAGGGGTTTTCAGGGCTCTGGGCTCCAGTGCTCTGGGCCAGCTGTGTCTGCAGGAGGGGCAGGAAGATAGTTTTTGTTTAGTTTGGGATTTTATTTTCCTTCATTCCTTCCTGCATGCTAGCTTGCTCCCTCTGATGAATGGCTGAAGCACTGCTGACAGCCTCTGGAGGGAAAGTGGGTCTGTGACAGGCTTGACTGCAGGAGAAAAGCTACAGAGGAAAAGTTTCCTTTATTAAAAATAGTGACCTGTTCTACTTGACTTGTACTAGTTTTGCAGTGCAACCTCTCCTTTCTGAGTGTGCTCAAATGCAGCTGGGGAATGGCTCCCGGGAGATGTGGAGAAGCTCAGTAGCCTCACTGCCTGCTCCAGGTGTTCCAGGGTGCTCAGCACCCTGCAGGATCGGACCTCAGTGCAAAGGGACCTTTGCCAGCTTTGTGTTTATGTGCCTTGCACCAGCCTCTGCTTTCTTCTGCATCACTGCCATCTAGAAAGCCTCAGCACCTGGAGCTCAGCTGACAGTCTCCAGATATTAAACTCCTGTCAATTTTATAGCAGCAGAGCCACTTAACAGATTAAAATAACTGTGTATCCTGCAAAAATTCAGATCTTGACAATTAAGGGATTGAAGTGGCAAAGCTGTTGGGAACCAAAAAAAAAAAGAGGCAGAGTGTTTAATACCCAGGAAGCTTGTATTGGCTGGGGCTTGGGACTTGTCTGGGGACATGGATAGGTCCAAGCTGTGAGAGAAGGGGAAACTTATTTCATGCTTTGGTGAAATCCCACTTTGAAATCTCTCGGAGCAAAACTAGGCTTTCTAGGATGTGCGGAGCTTTGCTTGTGAAGGAGATGTGATGGAATCCAGTTCCTCTCTCTTGCTTGTGTATGTAGTACTAGATAAAATAGAAAGCCATGCCCAAGCTGCCCTCATCTGTGGGATCAGGCAGGATAGGTCTAGTGGAGCAGGGGTGAGGTGAGGAAGTCACCTCGGTGACCAAACCAGCTGTGGACAAATGGTGAACAGCCTGCCTGGTGCACCTCGTTTAATTAACCTGCCTGCTGCATGTTACAGCGCTCCCTGGGATACCTGTGAAACAATAACCAGTCAATGAAAACCCTCCTAATTTTTCACAGGTAATTGCAGTGAATGAATTTTGCTTCCATTACATTCTGGTGGAGCTCTGTGTTGCAGCTGTGACGGATGGGGGCATAACTATTGATTGAACAAGACCTGTTTGCTTTGCAAAACAGTGAGCATTGGAATGTACAGGTGCCTTTCTTAGCTTGATGCTTTTAAAAGAAGTATCAGGGAGGGAAGGAGACAAGGATTCTGCTTCTCTCCTGGTAAGAGTATAAATAAATTTCTGTGCAGGTGGTATGTGTTTTGTTGACAAGAACTGTTGAGCACCAGAAAAAAATTACTTTTTATTGTGCTCTGGAAGGAAAAAATGAGTTGGAAGAGTCCTGCTGCTTCACTCTGAAGGTGTATTGGAGGTGGTGATGCTCTGAGGGTATCATGATTTCTCTTGTAAACTGCTTCTCCTGTCAAGGTCACTGTGGAGCACCCTGCGCATGGAATTGCTCCAGGCTGCAGCATCCCTCTCTGGCTGGTGTGACATGGTGTGGCATCCTCCTCTCCTAGGTTACAGGGAAGGGCTCTCGAGCCCTTGCCGCTGGGTTTTTAAGAGGACTCGGCTCTGGCTCACAGCCTGGAACCCTAAGTGACCTTTAGGGGTGGGTTTGATAAAAGTCCTACTTTAGAGCAGGAGAGTCTTCAAAATCAGCTCTGTGTCTGGATGCCAAGGCTTCAGAGAGACAGCACATCTGTTAAAGTGTGTCCATGCTTGAGAAAGATGTTGACTATCAGGGCAGATGTTTTGTCCTATTTGTCCTTTCACCACCTCAGATATGCACAGAGTTGGATTGTTTACTCAAAAACTCACGGTTTTCTACTCACTCTTCCTTTCCCTGATAAGAAAGCATCATCCTGATTTATTTTGATGGGCTCATGGCCCAAGGCCTGTCTTGGCTGGGTTTACTTCTTGCTCTGCTGAGACCTCTCTTGTCCCTGGCTCTGCAACGTGACCTGTACCTCCCCATGGGCAGGGGACTCTGCGCGTGGGATGGCTGCAGGTTGAGAGCTATAAATGGGAGTGCTGTGCCTGGGGAAGGCAGGTCCTGGGAGCATTTTATGGTGCTGTGACTAGAGATTTTCTGTGACTCCTGAAGCTGAGAGGTTGGTTGTGTGTGTAGAGACCAGCGCAGAGTGTGCAGGGTATGCTGCTGAGCCTGCTGTGGCTCCACAGCCAGTGAGCTGGGTGAACTTCTAGTGTGGGAAGGGCACTGCTCAGAGATGCAGCCTCGCAAATAACACTGTCTTGTGATCTCTCATGAATGCAGCATTATTGTCCCAAGCTGACAAATCTCTGGGAAGCTGAATGTTGGGGTTTTGTGTATCCAGTGTTTTTCTTGGGTCCATGATGTGGGTGTTCTGTGTGCACAGCTCATGGGATGCCACTTTGGTACCTCTGGGTGTGTTCTCTGTGCTGTAATTTTTTTGCCAGTGGGGAAAGCAATCTTGGAAGAAGTGGAAATGAAAAAGCAATGTACTCTGCCTGGGAGAGTCTCATCTGTGAGGGCAGGCCAGCATTTGGTGCAATAAAACCAATTAAGGGGAAAGTATCTATGGAGAAAGCAGAAGTAGGATCTGTTTAAGGAAGACGTTTGCGTGAGGGAGTAATTACGTGCAGCCTAACGACAAAGGGTGCAGTGGATTGACTATTAATTGGAGTAGCAGGAGCGGGAGATTGCTGGCGTTAGCTGTGTGTTTCTTGCTGGCTTCCTCCTGTTTAAAGAAGGAAGGGGTGAGGAGCAGATGATGGGGGGGAGTTTGCTCTCAATCCACTTTTGCATGCAATGAAAAAGCCATTTCTCCCCCTTTCTCTCACAGCAAAATGTTCAGATTTTGCCAGCGACACTTAGTGCAGTTGCTTACTAAGCTGCAATTAAATTGATTTCCCACCCTCTTTACCCTTTTTGGTTCCAGAATCTCAGCAGGAATCGGTGTTACAGGAAGAGTAAGCCAAGGAGGAGGTCTTGAGCCCCATCTTCTGTTCATCTAAATCAGTATTGCTCCACTCTTCATATGTATTTCGAGAGGAGCTGGAAAGTGAGGCTGCCTAGGTATAGATTTTCCCATATAGCTTCTGCTGGGGTGGGAAGGGCAGCTCTAGCTCAGGCTGCATCAGTCTATAGGGTACCTGGAAAGCCTCTTGCTGTAGTATGGACATTGAGTGTCCTGGGAGTGGCTGGGGCTCTGGGTGCCAGTGGCACAGAGGTGCTGGGAGAAGCAGGAGGAAGATTTCTCATCCTTAACATGTGCCTTTGGAAAATGGTCTGTGGTGGCAAGTTCAGCAGGAGTTCACCCCTTTGTTCATGGAGGCAGCATTAGTCGCACTAATAATTTGCCTCAATCCCACTGTTTGGTATCCCCTTATGAGCCCTGGTTAACCCTTCCTGCAGCCCAAGGGAGTGAGAGGTGTGGTGGTTCTTTGTGGGTCATTGAAGAGGTGTTCTAATAAGAACACCTCTAATTAACATCCATCTAATAAGGGATGGTGTGCCAGTGTCACTTCTCCACGAGGGGACAAGGTGACATGCTGGATAGGAGACTGTCCCCTATCAGATGGGTAGATGGGTGGTGTCACTGAGAGGGTGTGGCAGGCCTTGTGTCCCTGTCAAACCCTGCCTTGCCGCACCTAGGCAGAAATTAGTGATGATTTACTGCAAAGCAGCTTGAGCTCCGGCTTTGTGATATTATTTGGAGGAGCGAGTGAGCTAATGATTGCATCTCATCTCAAAAAGTACTGCGGGAAGTGCAGTGCCAGGAGAGAATTGATTCAGAAGCAAAACAGGTTCATTTTCAGATCAGGCTTAAAGCTGAAAGACAAGGGAAAGAGAGATTCTCCTTTGTTTGTTTTCTTATTTTTTTTAACTTTTGCATTTTTTCCCTCAATCTCAGGTGAGACTGAGGGAGCCTTTCCCTCCTTGGTTTTCTTGTGGAAACACCAGCAATAAACCTGATTGGAAAGTGATGCGAGGAGAGCAGGGTTCATGTGGTGCAAAAACAAATGAGCTATGAAATCACCCTCTATTCTCTAAACATTATTCACGGAGCCAGGAAAATTGAGACGGATGATTCTTTTTCTTTTGAAGCCACTGAAGGAGTAAGTCCAAAGGATGTGATTTGGCCCATGCCAGGAGAGAAAGGCTGCTTTGTCCTGGCTTTCCAAATAGCTTTGCCTGCATTTAGACACACACCATTTCCTCCTCAAGGACCACCGTCAGCATCCGCCAGTTACAACCACACCTCATAACCCATTATGGAGACACACGGCTCGCAAATAAGACATGAATATGTTTAGTGGTGCAGGCCTTGGCTGCAGCCCCTCCCCGGGCTGGATAGAGTTTGTGCACATCTTTCCTTGCTTGTGTGTTGAATTTTTAGTTGCTTGTTGTTCAGTGAGATGGAGAAAAGATGAGAGGGAGGAGTTACAGGTGTGAGCAGACTCACTTTCTATGGCTGGCTTAGTTCTTCTTACAAAACAGTGATTTAAAAAAAATATTTAATTGGAGTTTTTTACCTGGGTCTTGGTAATCTGCTTTACCCAGTGGGTTGATTCAAGATCATTCAGGATGGAATAATATCCTCTGAAATCCTTTGGGATCTGTCTTGGGGGATATTTGGGATGCAGCCCTTTGCACTTTGACCTTGCCTAGATGAAATGCAAAACTCAGGGTCTGGTTGGGGTAGGTGGATTTTTTTTCTGGTGAGGTGGGCAGTGGGAAGATACTGGGAGCTGCTGGAGCTGGCGTGTGGGAGCCAAGCTGGGAAGGAGACTTGTGTAGCATGGTCCTGCCTTCAAGAGGAACAGAGCTGGATGGAGAAAGGAGCAAGGAGGAGTTGCAGCATTCATAATGCCCGTTGCATTTTCCTGGTGCCATAATACAGTGTAATTTGGAGAGAGGCAGACTCAAACGTGCATTACCCAGCCATCTGCTGCTGCCACTGGGATCCAAGTGGATGAATATGCACATAGTACTCGGAATTAAACCGTGTATGATGTGTAGGCTGCATATGGTTTGTTCTTGGTGTTACAGCAAAACACTTTGTAAAGAAGAACCTCCTGTACTGCTCTCCCATCCTGCAGGAAGATCTCTGGTTTAAGTCTCTTCAGAGAAAAAAGAACCAACCCCTGTGCAGCCCTTGGGGATGTTCCCTCAGCCCAGCAGTGTGCTGGCAGCCATGTCTGCTGGCCATGGCATGAGAGGAGCTGATTTTTGGGGTGGAGACCCTTTGCAGAGGTGGTGTGTGAAGGGTTTGGTCAGGAGCACTAGAAACAGTGAGCAAGTAAAATATCTGAAATTTGAAATTAGACTTGCAAGTGGTGAAAAAGGGAATTGAATGATGAGAAAAGTGTTATGTTGCCTGATGACATGGCCTGTGTTACTGCACCTGGGCGTGAATGTGTCGCCTCAGCAGGGACCTCCTGGATGCACCTGCGCACTCAGGAAACACAGCGTTTCCAAAAATCAAACATAAAATATAAACACAACATACCTTACGAGGTGAGAGTGAGCTCCAGCAGGCATCTGAATGCTGGGGAAGGTCATTCAGATGTTGTTCTTCACCTGAGGCACCACAGGATTCAGCAAGGTGAGGACACCTTCCCTCCTGAAGGCAGTGCCAGCAAGGGAAAGTCAGTTTCAATTTGGCCTTTGCAGACAGAAGCTCTGCTCGCATGGGGGAACAGCGGGAAATCGTGTTAGTGCTTTAGGGCCCCAACTTCTGGGAGGTGGAGGGTGGTCAGCCTTCCCCAACAGTCACAAGGGATGTTGTGGAAAATGGGATTTCTTTGCTCTTGGTGCCTTACTGCATCCTTGGGAACGCAGCTCCTGCTGCCATCATCGTGGTCAAATCCTGACTCCGTGAATGAAAGAGGATTTTCATTCACAGAAGTGGAGCACCAAGCCTTTGCACATATTCTGTTTACCCAGAGCATCATGCTGGGACATCAGCTGTAGCACTGGGGCAGAGCTGGTGCAGCAGCAGGTGCAGGTTCAGCATGGGCATTTGCCCATGTGATAGCTGGAAATTAACTCATTAAATAAAGTAATTTGCACCTTTTAATCTCAGTGATTCCTGCATGTGGGCACATTTATTTATGAGAAGAGCTTATTCTGCTTCAATTAATATTATATCAATATAAGCTGAATAATTTAAGGTGTGAATGAAAGGCCAGGTAGCTAATTCTTTCCTCTCTGGTGCACAGGCTGCACTGAGATTTTAGTCCAGCCAAAATAGCCAGACAGTTCTGAGTTTCTGTATGTAAATATCAACTGGGATCAACTAATTTTTGGTGCTGATCTCCTCGATTTGATCTTGGTTTGTGCACTGGCACCTGCTGTATGTGTGGCTTTGGGCAACCCAGCATTTCTCTGTCTGAATGCAGACTTGGCTCTCAAGATGCTGTCCCCATCTTCAGGCAGAACCAGCAACCATTACTTTACCTGAGAGATAAAGCAGAGAAATTTTCACATTTTTTTGTTGTTTCCAGAAGCTGTGTTTCAAGTCTGTAGGCCTGGAGTGGCTGTGTTTCATTACAGTAAGATGCTGTAGATAACTGGCCATTTCTGCCTCAAAATCACAGGGAGTTTTTCAGAATTGTATTAATCCAATGAAAGAGTAAAAACTTTCAAAGTGTAAAAGCTGAGGACATTCCTTATTTGAGAACAAACTAATGCTTGACCTAAAAAGTATGATATGACTCAAGTCCTGAGGCGCAGCTCAACTCATGCCATGCTCAGTATTTCTTCTCCTCCTCCAGTAATCCTTTCCTAGTGCATCAGACAGGTACAGGAGATTAATTTTCTCAAGCTCTTAATGTTTGCTCCATGTTACGGGCACCCAAATTCCACTTTCTTTCACTGAAGGAGGCTCTCAAGCCACCCAGTTCATCCAAGTGTGTGCTTAAGGGCTTTTGCCTCGTGGGATTTGGTTTGGAGAGAGCGTGCGGGAAAGCCAACACTCCCTTTTCTGTAAGCAGGGCTGATTTCAGTGCTGTAAGGAGCACGGGGAAGTTTGATAACCCGGCAGCATGGTTCAGTGCCTTCCCTCGTGCTGCCTGGCTGTGTTCTTGCAGGGAGCCACAGTGTGATTACAAGGGCTGTTAAATGCCCTTAATATTCACGCTGTTGGAGGGAGCATTACTCCTGCCGGCTCTGCTGTCTGCTGCTGTTTGCAGTAGCATCGCATTGATGATTAAATCACCAATGCCGCAGTGAGTAGTGTGTGAGGCCCCTCCAGCCAGGAGATGCAAAGGCAGAGTTAAATCTCTCCTGTTTGTCCGCTTCTTTTTTTTTTTTTTCTGTCTCTTAACATTTTTTTAAGCAAACAAATCACAGAGGAACAGTTTGGAGCCATGAAACGAGATGGGAAATGAGCCCCTTGCAGAGAGGTTAAGAGAACAGGGCATGAGCACCGTGAGGGGAAGGAGCTGGAGGGCTCGGGGCAGCCCATGCTTAATGCAGTGGTGCTTTGCATGCTTCTTCTCCTCATCCTCTTTTCAGGCATAGATGGGAGAAGCAGCAAACTGAGTAATACATATTTGTGTACATGCCCTGGTATGTACTTGGTGATGCAGCAGAGCGGGATGTGACAGGGGGTGCTGTGACTGTGGTGTGGGGAGGCTTTTGGAACTGAAGCTAGGGGCTGTTGTGAGAGAGCCCTGCTGCGTCCTGACCTCTTCTGGATGCTCAGGGAAGCTGCTGCCACTTGGTGTTGGGTTTGGAGAGTGTTCCCCATCATGCCTGCGCCACTGCCACAGCTGCCATGTTTCCTTGGCACTAGGATGCAGCTATTTCTCCAACAAAGCCTTGTCCCTCGTGTGCAGCCTCAGCTGCCTCAGACAGTCTTCAGTATGCCAGGTATTTTAGGGAAAAGAGCCAAAAGCAGATTCTTGGCACCGTGTTCCAGTTGTTGGTCTGCTCTGCATCCCTCTCTGTCCCCCAGGACTGTGTTTGCACTTCCTTGTGTGCCTTCCTGCTCAGCCACGGGTATTGCAAGCAGGTGGCTTGTCTTGGAGGTGTCCCCACAATTCCTATGTGGCCCAAAATGTGCAGTGTCCATCCAGCCTAAAGATTTGGATTTTGCTTATGAGGCTAGAGGCCTAGAAACTTCAGTGTTTGTTTGGGACAGAAGTACTGAGCTGAGCATCCTCAGCTGCTGGGCAATGCCGGGGATTTCCCCAAGCTGGTTCCCAGCGGCACTCCCGGCAGCAGCCTCCCTTTTCTGCGCCGGTATTTCTGGGGAGAGGGCTGGCACCTCCACAAATGACTTGTTTCTGTGGCCTGCCCTGCCAGGGTGTGGGTGACGAGCCCTGACAGGGTGGCCATTAGCGGGGCTGTCGGGTAATCGCTCCCCGTCGGTTTGAGTTAGGGAGAGCAGGTGCTGGGGACGCCTGGCTGGGCGCCGGCATGGGCCGCGCTCAGGCTTCGCCGAGCCTCCATTGATTTCTAAGCTTGTCACGCTGTTCATTAGGAGAGGGAGAGCAAACGAGGTGCTTAGCAGAAATGCTCCAAGTCGATCCTGATGGAGTAGGTTTCTCCTCTGCCTGCTTAGGGGCAAAAAAAAAAAAAAAAAAAAATTCTTGCCCAAGTCTCCTCTGCTCCTAGTCTTCAGCTTCAAACCTCCTGTCTTCCAGGAGTGTCTGTTGGGATCTGTCCATCTGCCCTGGCATCTCACTATCCTTGCAGACTTGCTGTACTGAGAGGGAGTGCGGAAAGTTGTGCTGCTGGTGCTCACGCTTGTGGGATGATTTTATCCCCTGTCCCTCTCTCTTGTCCTTCCAGGTTCCCACAGCTGGGTCCCTGTTGCATGCTAAGCTTGCTGTGTCTCTTTTTCATGCTGGAGCTGCATTGACCGAGGCAGTAAATCAGCTGACTGGTGCTGTGGATATAAATGATAGATGTAATGAACCAAGGGGGAGAAGAGGAAAAAAATAGGAGAGGGGAAACAGAAGGTAAAATTGGGAAAAAAATAGCGTACTCAACAATGGATGACCTATGAGATGAAATATCTACCTTGGCCAAGGCCCCTCAGCACAGCGGCATGGTCCTAAAAATGGCTGGAGGTGCTGCACGGGGACCTGCTAGGGGAGGAAAAGGGGGATCCTGTGCGTGCAGAGCTGTGCTGGCAGCCCACTTTCCCCCATGCTTGCTGACAGTAGCTAATGGGTGGTGGAGATAGGGATGAAAGTTGGTATCTGTCGCGTGGGCCATGCTGCAGGGCTGGGTAGAGGGCACCACATGGAGCTAAATCACTGGTCAATTTATAGTCTTGCTGGCTACAGCTGCAGGGAAGGTTTGAGATACTATTGTTTGAATGTCTCTTCAGCTCTTAAGGTTGTAACCCCTTCATTTGCTTTCTGCCTTAGCTGGGTTTCCTTTCCTTTTAAGTTTTAAAGCACTTTCCTGCTGGTGAAAGGCTGAAAGCCTCTAAGGCTTAAGCCTTCTAC
The DNA here is from genome assembly GCA_013399455.1 of Anthoscopus minutus. NCBI lineage: Eukaryota > Metazoa > Chordata > Aves > Passeriformes > Paridae > Anthoscopus > Anthoscopus minutus. The sequence goes on along the minus strand of VWYI01036689.1, from coordinate 217,597 downwards.
TGATTTCAGCAGTTGCTAGGTCCTTGAGCTGCCTGTACTCTGTCCCTCAGCCCTAGCCTGTGCTTTGGGGATGTAGAAGGAAGTTTGGAGCTGAGTCAGTGGCATCTCCACCAGTGGGTTGTTATCCAGCTGAACAGAGCCTGGTGGCTCCCCATGGACCACAAACCAGATGTTGTGTGGCGGTGATTTAAAGGCTCTATCATTTAGAGACAAATCAGTGATAATGAGTCTCTTTTTATAGAGGGACTTTGAGGCACGGGAAGATTTAATGGCAGATGCTTAGTAAAATTAGCTACTTAGCTAACTTAAGCAAAATCTTAGCCAAATTAACTAAAAATGAGCTAAATTCAGCTAAAATCATTGGACAGTTGTCAGTCTGGGTGGAGGGAAAGCAAGAATTGAAGGGGAAGTGAGGTGTTAGTAGCACTGATGAAGTTGAAACACCAGCTGGTAGTTCAGCAGCTTGCCTCTGCCTTGGGTATGCTGCTGTGTTTTGGATGTCTCACTGGATTGGGTCCTGGATTGGAACAAATGAAGGTGGATGATGGGAAGTTCTTTTCAGGGAAATAAGAGTAATTTCCTTGTGGACCTCACGCTGCCAGGCTTTTGTGGTGTGAAGCACCTGATGGCTGGCAGCAGCAGGATTTGATGCCTTCATAGCCACCCTCAGCCACAGCTTTTGTAAGAGGAGGAAAAAGAGATGGGGGAAAAAGGTGTCTTGTGACTTGATATGATTTCTTGACGGCAGAAAAATGGGGCAAAGCATCACTCCTAGGGGAGCTGTGTGTAGCTGCCAGTGCAGAGAGGTCTGCACTTTCCTGCTCTGTGTTGGAGGAAAGCTGCCTGGCTGGATGGGTCGGGAATGATTCGTTTTCTGAGGTTGGGTATGGAGAAAAACCAGGACTATTGTAGTGCATTGCCCTTGGAAGTGAAATATGAGGAAGGAGAGATGAAGAAAAGCCTCTGAAGTGGCTGAAGGAGGAGGTGAAAGAGGGTAAGATGAAATCCAATTCTGTGAGCCTGGCTGTTGGCCAGGAGGATGTGGTGAACTTCTGCTGTGTGCCTCAGGATCTGTCATGACCAGGAGCACTTAGGAGCTATTTTTCCTCCAGCAGAGCTACATCTTTCTGCAGATGTTAAGTTGACAGAAACAAGATGGATTGTTGCAGAAGTACAAAGGGCTTGGATGTACATTTTTCCCTTTATCCCAATTTATGTTCAAGATAGTTGTAAACCTCATGGAAAAACATCCCTGGTAGAGGATCTGGTGATGTGCTTTCTGGCTTTTGGCTTTTCCCAGAGACAGTTCCAGTGGACTAACCAAGGGTGTTAGTGTTACTGGCCAGCAGTGGTGAAGCCGCTGTAGGGTCCCCATCTCCTCCTCCATTAGCTAATAAGCTTATGGATCAGGAGGGGCTGGAGTTGTGGTTTTGTGGACTGTGCATGCTTGAGCTGGATCTTACCTGCCCAGCTTTTTGCAGCCCTTGGAGCTGGCAGGGTCATTTTCTCTTGAGTCATTTTTTCTGATGGCTGCAGCATCAGGAGGGCACGTGCCAGGGGAAGTTGTGTGGAAGCATCCCTGCCTGCAGCAGTGGGGCTGGGGACCGCAGAGTGGGACCTAAGGCAAGCCCCAGAGCCTGCACTCCTGGGAGTGGAGAAGGGAATGCAGAGCTCTGCAGAGTAGGGCAGGAATTTGCTTAGCATTCCCAGCTGGCTTCTGGGACAGGAATTACTGTGAAGTTTTCAGGAAAGTGATCTTAGAAGAAATATCTAGAGGCAGAAATCTGAATGATCTTTCAGTTTGCAGACTGTTATGATATACTGCACAAACAGGTCGTGCAGTTTGTGCTTCCTCCAGAAAAAAACAGCCCCTAAATCCCAAAACCCGACACCCTGCCATTTAATGTGGTGGGTAGAGCAAGGAAGAAATACATCTCTTTGTTTCATTCTCTTTGGTTAAATACGTTATCAGGAAGCATTGTTTAGTTTAGGAATTTATTTCTCCTCTCTGGAAACCCTACTCTGACAGCAGTCCCTGTCTGGCAGTGCTGTCAGTGTTCAGCATGTGGGTGGATGTGACGCATAGTTTCATTACAATAGCACCTGTGCTGGGCAGGGGGGCTGGTGTCCCATCCTAACCTTGATCTTAGTTTTCCCACTGCAGCTCCAGTGTGCCCATCAGGAATGTGGGACAGCTGGGACAGCTCTCACAAGCTGGTGTTGTTCTTTTGGGTTTATGGGTAGTAACGAGCTGCCATGGGAAATAGCAGTTTCCTTTAAAGCAATCTTCTCTATGAAAGTCCCCTTGAATTTAATGAAGACTTAGAAAGTTGTTCCTGCCATTTTTACACTGGCATATAGATATCCATAAAAGAGCCCTCCCGTAAATGGAAGAGAAAGGAAACCATTCATTTCAGTGTCTGTGCATTTATGGATTGATTTTTACAGAATCCTATTAGTTTCACTGCCAGTAAATGGCATGAGGACTCTATTTCAAACCAGACAATGTCAAGATATAGAAGTGGGCATTAAATATCATCCCACCTGTTGCTGTTCAGCTCTGCTGCATGTGTCTGAGCAGAATGTAATGGCAGAGGCCAGGAATGCCAAGTCCATCTCTTCCAGCTCCCTGCTTAGTAAAATCATTAGAAGCCACGATTACACTGTTTCAACAGCCCATTAAATACTTCTGATAATTTTTGTGCAATGCTTTCTTAAAAGCAAAGGAATGCTCTCCTGTAGCTGTTCCTTGGTGCTGCTTTTGAGAAAAGAATAATTTATAAAACTCCTCCTAAATAAACAAGTTAAATACAATGAAAAAAACCCCCAACCTCATAAACCATAGACTACTACTCTTTCCCAAAATGCAGACAGTTTCTAGATTTTTTTTCCCCCTCCCCCTCTGTCAGGTAGAGGACAGAACATCCTCTCCCAGCCCAGAGGGCTGCTGACAGCCCAGCTCTACCTGCCCATTTTACACTCTTCCTTCACGTGATGTTTGAGCTGCTGACAGCCAGATGGTTTCATAAACAGCCACCTCTCTTTGGGCCAAGGGTGGCTCACCTTCCAGTGTCATTACCTGGCTCTCAGATTATTACAAATGGAAACATGCTATTAGTGTCATTTCCATTTTCCCCCTCCCTTTTCAAGCTCCCTGCTTTGTGCATCCCACTAGATTTTTTGGCGGTGTGATGCTTTGATTTTTGTTAGTGGGTGGTTTTACTCTTCGATTTCATTTCCAGCTGCATTTGGTTTGCAAAGTGTGGGGACTTTGCAATTAAAACCAAAACTGAGCTGCAGACATTGAAGTGAGGCAGGAAAAGCGAAAGGCTGACACTATGAGTGTGGCACAGCTGGTAGGGGACATTGCTTAGCCATGGCCATGCCAGTCTCCTGCATGGGCAAAGCAAAGCTGTGATGCCTTACTGGACTGTTTAGAAAAGGCAAAGTAATGTGAAAGTCATATATGTATATATCCATATGTGTATTTTCCTGTATATAGGTTTTCTGTAGCTGAGAGGGAAGGGGTTGTTGCCAAGATCAGTGGTGTAGCCACAGATGCCATGTTTAGGGAGTTGAAGCTGCTGGTTCTCAGCCATCTGATCAGACACAAAAATGTGCTTCAGAGTTGTTTCTCCTGTTTTACCTCTGTGGGCTGACCAGGTCACCCGTGTGTTGATGCTGTTGTTGCAGTGGAGACTTGGAGGATGTCACTTCAGAAAGAGGAAAGGACCTTTTTGAGGGTGAGAAAAAAGGAGAAGGATGTTAATGAAAGAGCCTGACCCTGACTTTATCCTCTCCCTGCCTGTTAGGCTGTTGCTCACATCCTTTGTCCACTATATCTTGCTGGCTGTGGAAGTAGAGACCTGTTGGGATGGATGCTGGTCCAAATCCCTGCTGTTTCCCTGCCCATGGCAGCACAGCCTTGCCAGGAGAGTTCTCCTGCCTCAGTGCTGAGGAATGGTTTCTAGGGTTGGAAGAGCACGTGACTCTTTCCTCCCTGGGCAGCCTTGGGCTTCCCTGGTGGAGTGAGTGTGGAGCTCAGCTGCTGTGCCTGGGGGCTGGTAAAACTGGGGGCTGGCTGGTGAGCCAGCTCAGCTCTGAGCTCCCAAAAGTGCTGCAGATGCTTTGGGCTTGCTCTCTTTGACGTGTATAATTTCTCAGGGTGGCAGATGCTGGGAGCAGTGTTTGGTGTGGGTTTGTGCCAGGGCACCTTTAAATTACAGGGCTGGGCTCCTGGCAATAATAGGATTTGGCTGTAACATCTGTAGCCTAAATTTCATCCCATCCCAAGGCTTCTGAGACTAGCTGGAGCTGGATTTTTAAATTTGATTTATTTATTTTTTTTAAGTCTGAATTGGACTGTACCCAAAGAACTGCCACATATACCTGCAGCTCTGGGATAGCCCAGCATCTGGGCTAACAGCTTATAGTGCATTCCCAGTGGGTTTACATCCCATAAAGAATTTCAGGGTCTCTGTGGGCCAAGCAGTCACTGTTCCACACTTTAGCTGTCCCATCAGGACATAGAGAAAGAATGGGGAAGCCTGGGTGAGGCTGAACTGTGCCCTGGGGCAGTACAGAGCAGCACATCCTGCACTCACCTCACTGCTCTTTGCTTCCCAGTGGGAGGCCTGGGAATCTGGCCTAGAAGCATGGCAAAAGCTCACTTTGCCACTTACTTCACTGATGGTGAAAATCAGCTCCCTGGGTAAGGCTGTAACGAAGTTATGCTCAAAGCAAGACTAAAATCCCATTTCTTTTGCCCTTATAATTATTTAATTTATTTTCTCTATTTAATGTGCTTGGTCTTCGTGAGTCAACTGAATTTCTTTTTTTTTTTTTCCTCAAATATTTATCTGTGTTGGCGAAGGGAACATTTTAAAATGAGCTTCTCAGAACTTGCCCTAGATGCCCTAGTATTTCTTCTAGCTGCTTCTGCCATGGAGTGGTTACTTACTCCACATTTCCCACATGTTTTCCCTGCTGCCTCCAGTACAGATAAAAATACTAAAACACAACGAAGAATTTTAATTTTATTCCTCATCTTCACCGCTTGGGAAATAAAGAGCTGGTGGGCTTAGCCTGGTGCTGGCAGCTGAGCCCTGCTCCAATAATGCTGGCTGCCCATTCCTGTTTGGCATTGCTGAACCTGGGCAGGAGTGAGGGATAAGCCATAGTGAGCCTGCTGGGGCTCAGCTGTGACGTGAAATAGCAGAGCCTCTGCCAAATGCCCTGTGGAAGGGAAAGCCATCTTGTCCTGGTGTACCAGGATCCTGCTGCCTTTTAGCAGCCTGGATTCATATTTTAGAATAATTAGGCTTTTGCTGCTTTTTGCTCCCTGCCATCTTGAAGAGGTGGAAATGGTGCAGAGGGTGGACACAAGGTGATAGCTTCTCTGCAAGAAGTAGCCTTGGGCTGCTTAGTCTGGGTTGGAGGAGTGGGCTTGTGCTGCAGATCTGGAAAGTCATTAATGGTAGACAATCGATGGATAGGAAAAAGCTCCTGTCTCTTCCTGGACAAAATGTGGGATCATCAAAGAAAGCTGGCAGCGGCAGGTTCAGTGTACTTGGATACAAGCTGCTTGTGGAGGCTCCTGCAACAGCATCTTCTGGGCCTGGCTGGGTTCAGCACTGACTGGGCAGGATGTTAAATGAGATCTGCCTTTTCCCCTGCTCCTCTGAACACTACATTCCTCAGCTCAGCAGTTTTAGAGCTGCGTGGTGCAACCAAGTCCGGTTGGCTGGGGCAAGCCCTCTACCAGTGCAGGCAGCTTTACAGATGTTTTTGGTGCCTATTTAGGACAGGGAGGAGGCTGCATCCCTGCTGGGGCTGCTGTGCATCCTGCTCAGGAGCTTAAAGCAGTACTTCCTGGGGCCAGAGCACAGCACAGACCATTAGTCTTGCTGAGTACAGCTATGATTGTGCTTAGCACTGCCTTCCTGTCTCTCCTGGCTGAACTGTAGAGCACTTTGCAATGATTAATTCAGCATGAGACTCTTAAGTGAGCATTATTGCCCTGTGTTAAAGCAGACATAAAGGTTGCTGGCAGACCAGGAGCAGAAACTCTGCTGTACAGATGTTCACCAGCCTGGTTGTCTGTAGCCACCAGTACATCCTGCTGGCCTTCTTTTGTCTCAGTGCTTTTTTAGGTCCATTTTGTTGCCCTTGAGATGTTCCTTTTGCTGCAAAAAAAAGTGGTATGAATTCAGATGCTGAGCTGTACCCAGTAGTTCGGGATTAAAACTCACTTTGACTGCACAGATGAAAAGTCTTGGCTTGTGTAACCAGTTATTTCTGGTGCATCTCTCCAGGCGTCTGCCTTGATGTGGGCAGCAGCAGCAGCAGCATATGCTGCTGGCTGCGGAGGGAGAACTCCTGTCACCATCTGTGTGCAGGCTTGCTGGGGCAGTGGCAAGCATTGCTGCTGGGACTCTGTGTCCCTGCCTTTCCCAGGGCCATGCATGAGCCAGGGGCAGGTCATCCAGCTCAGAACTGAGAGCTTTTGGTGCTGTGTCCAGAGCTCTTCACAACTCATGAGAGTTTTGTCTCCTTTGGGCTCTAGTGGGGATGTAAAGATTATGAAAGCTTTCAGCTGGAGCTTGTGCTCTGAAGGTGCATTTACAACAGTAAAACAAATATAAAAGCAGTCAGGTGGGTTTTTTTACAGCCATCAGGACCAGTGCTGGTTGAGAGGCCTTATACATAGCTGATAGGACCTTTACCCTGGCGACTGTATTTTTGGGAAAGATCATGGAGAAGTATGTCTGCTGCTTGGCACATATTCTGTATCCACGTAGTTTCTGCTCTTCCCTGAGGTGGTGTGGCTTTTGCTTGCTCCAGTGTGCATCTCAAAGCCTGAGTGTACCCCCAAATATCTTCTCCCTTACGTTTAAAGACATACTGACTGGTGCCAAGGGTTGGGGTAGTGAGGGGACATAGAGACAGCCCTGGAGCTGGAAGAGAAGAGCTGCTGGAGTGTGTAGGAGAGGGTAATGATGGACAAAGATCTATGAGAAAAAAATAAGCTCAGTGGATGCCTAACATTAGGAGTATCAGCATCATCAGTCTAGGGCTAGCCTTATGCTTTCAGGACCATCCCGACCACAGAAGGCTGTGTTTCATCTCTGGTTACACAGGCCCAGAAAGGGCAGTGTGAGACAGTTCCTTCCAGTGGCATGAGCCTCCTTTGCAGTTTCTACTCCCTTGGTTTCTACCAGGGAGCCCAGCTGGAGACATGGCTCCTCAGCAAGGAGATTGCCTTCCCCTTTAGCTGTGGCCCATCAGGCACTGTATATCCAAACCTGTGGGCAGAGAAGCTGTCTTAGCCTGGTCTCAGCCATATTACTCTTTTCCTTGTCTGCCTGACCAGAGTTTGACAGCATCTTATTTCCTTCTGGCTGGAAATACTGGCTCCTCATTTCCTTGCAGCTACTGCTAGCAGCAAACACGACCTCATTTGTATTATCCCATGTCTGATCCCACCTAATCCTTAATGCAGCTCTGCAGGCAAGGGGAGAGTGTTGCTGCTGGAGCAAGAGGGATCAAAGGCCATGTGGGTTGGGATGTGGCCCAGATGGGTGATGGGGCTGCCTAAATGTGGGTCCAGCCTCTGCTCTCCACTACTTGTGTCACATGGGGGACTTGCCTCTCCTCCCATGGCTTTCTGAGGGCAGGGAGCTTTGCCTTCAGCAGATACTGTGCAGCTCCTGGTGGAGCTGATGTGTCCCCCAGCATGAGATGCTCTCCGTGGAAGCGTGGAAGGGGCTGTTCCAGAGCTGATTCTTTGGGTTCAGAGGTCCTGGAGGTGTTGCCTATCAACTTGTTTCTGGTAGTTGAGTGGACAGGCCTTGTGTGGTGACACCTCTGTGCTGCCTCGGCCAGTAAGTGGAACATGTGTTGTCTTGCCACCCAGCTATGCTGCAAGGAGCTGTACTGAGCCCATGACCATTGCCTCTGTCCAAGCCTGGTGCTGCCAAAGCATGAAGAGCACATTCCCAGAGATTTAGGGCAGGTGATTTCTGCCTGGATTTGAGCTTTGCTGCTGGTTTGTATTGTGATTGCTCTCCTTGCCCACATGCATCTTGTGACAAAATGTCACCTACAGGACTGCCCTAGTGTCTGCATGGAAGTGGATCAGGTTTGGGGGTTTGAGACACTGAGTTATGTGGCAGGGCTTGCTGCCTCCACGGTGTGTGGAATTGTGGAGCTTAACAGGTGCATACCATGAGCCATACTGCCTGGGTGGAAGAAATCTTATCCTGCATAATACAAGTGGACTGGTACATGCCCCAGCAGGAGCTGCCCACCAAGACTTTGATACTGTGTTTCTGTGACTGAGGACTCCAAAAATGCTTTTTCCCTTATTGCCGTGAAACTTGTGTATGTGAGAGAGAAAATCAGTGCCAAATACAGATTTTATTTTTTTTCGTGATAATAACAGCAAAGCTCAGTGCTGGTTCCTGGTTTCCATCCAGATCCCCATGTTCTTGGATGTTTTGAGTTTGCTGCATCAGGAGACTTAGCAGGAGTTTGGTTTTTATGATGTCCATGCTGTGACTTCTGTGCCCAGACATGGCTCTGCTCAGGGTTTTCCCATGCAAGCACCAGGGCTGTGCTGCTGGAGGATGGCCAGAGCCTGGAGATCTGCCTGTGATCTGCCTGGCCAGGCCACACCAGCCATATCCTGCTTTTGTTTCTCCCCATCCTCAGCCAAGCTTGCATCAACCCAAGGCAGAGCACTTGAGGCTGCTGCAGCACCTGTGCACATGGCTGGCCGGGACCCACAGTCCTTCCCCAGGAGGCTTGATAATTTTGAAACTTGACATACCTTCCTAGGGTGCATTTCTCACTAGCCAGCACTGTTTTTTTTTGAATTTCTATTACTGAGCTGAGATAGAGGAAGACTGGGCTGACACATATGCTCTAAATTATGCTGCTGTATCTCTGGTGCTGTCAGTCATGGTGCACCCAGGCCCAGGATCTCACAGACACTCCAGCAGCAGGTACCTAAGGATCAAAGGTTTAGATCTGTTCTTGCTGTCACAAATGTTTTATATCTAGTTTCTCCTTGAGGGGAATTGGGGGGGAGGATGGGCTGGTACATTGAGGAGTGCATGCACCCTGGAGCATCGTTGCTGTGACCTGAGCTTCATCTCCCTGTGCCGAAACATTGAGGACCAGCTCTCGGCTACAGAAACACCTTCCTCTGCAAAATGTGTGTGTTGAGATGAAGACATGGGTCACTAGTGCTTTTTGACAGGGGCATGGAGTCTGACAAGCAGGCACTGGCAGGTCCTGAGCTCCAGCTGAGCCTGGAGAGTTTGCCCCATAGGTCAGTACCCCACAGCCTCTGCTGCCCCTGCATCCTGCTACACAGTAAGAGTTAGGGCAGCTCTCATGTTTCCTGGTGGTGCTTTTAAATCTATTGGAGAAGTCATGCTTTGAGCAGGAATTTCTTCACTGCTACCATGATAGCTCCTTGGTATGTTTTGGGCTGGACTGGGCTGGGCTGCAGCACATCACTGCACAGTGGGCATATGGCAGGAAGGCTCACTGTGAGGGCTTGGGCATTTTGTTTAGTCACCAGGAAAGGTTTTCCTCTGCTCTTCCCACTCTGCTAAGATTGAGAGGTGGGAAAAGGGAAAAAAAGTCCTTGTACTGGAGCTGCTCAGCAAAGGAGATGTTCCCGCCCAGTGAGAGCCTTGTGACTTAATTGTAGAAGCAAGGAAGCTGAGGCATGGCTGGAGGGAGTCCAGGGCTTTTCCAAAACTGGAAATCAAGTGCAGAACTGGGGAGTTTGATCTGACAGCATTTCTTGTCCTTTCTGAGCTCCTTCCTTGGAGCCTTGGTGCTGTCTTGGTACATCTCTGCTCCCCAAAGCAGTTAGCTGTCAGAGGGAGGGGGAAGGGCAAAGCTGGTGTCTTCTTAAAGGCAGCTAAAGCCATGCATGTAACTGTCTTGTGTGTTTGCAATGACTGTATTTTCTTTTAATACCTATTTCTATAATATACGTGGTTTTTTATAACCTTTCCCTCCCTTGGAGGCACTTCACATTCACATGCTGCTTTTAGCATCACCCCTCGTTGCTGCTGGCTTGGAAGGGCGGCTGCTCAGGGAAGGATAGTAGCATTAGTTTCTAAAGCTGTGTAAAGATCCTCATGGAAGCAATTACCAGATGGATTACCCTTGGCATTGCTGCTGTGAAAAGGCCACACTGGGTCGAGGATGCTGACTATATTAACAGCACAATCCCTTCCTTCTTGGGAGGAGTGGTTGGGATTAACCTGATTTTTAAAGGGCTGAGTTCAAAGCAGGACGTTCAGAGCAAGGTCCGGCTGGCTGGCTCCTTTATTCCTCCCTCCCTGTTCCCTTTTCCCTTTCCTTTCTCCTGATGTGCCCTGTCCTGGGATGTCCTCTGGCACATGGTAACCACAGCTCCACAGGGAAGGGGAAGACCTTCCCTGACCTCTGAGATGCTCAAGCTCTGTGGTTTGGTTGGAGTTCTGGCTGTTATGCAGGAGGAGGAGCAAAGCTCAGCTGGAGACTGAATACAGCTATGGGCTCCTAAGTACTAAATCATCTGCTGTTCCTCCTGAAGCCTGGGAAGGCTACTTCGACCTTCATGGCTGGGAAGCAGCTCATGTCTGTCCTGAAAGGCGCAGAAGGAGAACAAAACACTGTCTCTCCATGTAGGAATTCCCTTTTGCTGCTTTATTTACTCACCATGGCTCTGGGCTCTTCTCAATGTATTTGACTGCTGGTGATCCTGGGAATGTGCTCAGCCTGGCTGGTGTGGGGGCACACACGGGATGTTGCCTTAATTTCTTTCCCAATTAGTGCCCTTTGTAACAGCTGATGACGTTTGGGGAGCAGCTCTTGTGCGCACCCAGCCACTGGCCGTGCAGCCAGCAGAGGATGGCACCAAGTGGTGGCAGTGGGCTGGGGAGGGGCTGCCCGTGGTGCACCAGGTAATGTGGTGCCATGGCCCCAAAGATGCTCTTTGGCATCTCCTGTCGCCCTGGTGAGCCTGGAGAGGGTTGCTGAGGGGATCCCCTCTGGCAGAGGGGAAAGGCATTTTTGGGAATTAGCAGGTGGAGAATGATGGAGAGAGCCCAGGGGAGCTGTGAGTATCCCACTGCTGATGGGAGTGGCAGTGGGAGTACTGGTGGGGGACTGCTCCCATCTGCTCTGGGTAGTTGGCTTCAGAATTGATGCTTAACTCATCATGGGGCTGCTGCCAGTCCAGATGTTTTCCATTAATTTTGGGTTTTTTAAACCTGAAATCTTAAAAAATAAAAATAGCAGTGAAAGCAGAGACTCTTAAAATATATTTTGTCTTGTTTACCATCAGGAATTACCATTTGTGAACCCATTGGAAGGGTTCACAGGTGCCAGTGGACTTGAACTGGCATTGTTCATCCTTTTACTGGGGCTGTGGGAAAACCCAGAAGACCATTTTTTGACAGAAACTTGGGGAGACTGATGCAGCCCAAGCACAAACCATTGAACTGAGAATTCCTGCAGCATCCCAGGAGAGTTGTGGGCAGCACTACAAGGAAATGACCAAAAATCCTCTCCATCCTTCTGCTTGACTCCCAGCAAAGACAGAGCTGGGTCTTCTCTTTTGTCCAGTCAGCAGCTTGGTTTGTGCTGACCTCCTAAATATTCAGCTCATTATACACTGTAACATATAAATAAAACAGAAGCAGGCAGCAATATTCTCCAGGAGGATATAATCGGCTTCCTTTCCTTTTTAATTATACAGGATTTGTCTCCATGTGTCATGCTATCCTATGGGCTAATTTATAATTTTAAAGAGTTAAGATCTATGTTCTTTATGTAGTGAGACTCTTATGTACACACCTGATTTTGGGGGTCCAAGATGAAAGAATGTCATTCTAGGTGGAAATGCAAGGAATTTTGTTACTGGATGCTGTTTCTAGAGATCAGTGGCCAGGATCCTGCATTTCTTTCCATCATCACAGAGAGGCAGAAGGTTCTTCACTGTGTTGGAGATGGTGAAGGTCATGATGGGAATTCCTGGGATCTGTCTGGGGCATGCGATGCTGGCTGCTAGCATGCATTGCCTGTCCCTCTGTAGAGGCAGGATGGTGGCCTGGTGCTACAGCCAGTGGTTAGGAGCATTGTCCACATATGGGCTCTGCCTGTGGGAGATGTGGATATATTTTAGACTGGCACCACTACCAGTGCAGCAGTTGCTTGCTGATAAGTGTGGTGTGAACTCTGAGCTGACTTGTTTTCTCCTAAGGGAAGCCCTTGAAACAAAATTTGGCTTTTCATCAAAGCAATGAATCTGTCATCTTTCCCTCTGTGCAGCTTGGAGTCCCCTGCTCCTGATTTGCGAATAAATTCCCCATTTTGATGGCTGCCCCGGCCATCCATTTTAAAATTAAAGCTTTGGTGCCCTTAATGGGAAAAGCATCAGTAATTCTCCAGGGGCTTTTCATGCTGTTATATTTGGCTGGAGACTTCAGCAGGTTTAAGCTTCTGGAGGGTGTTTCAGACCATGTATATTGTTTACCACAGGTAGAGACAAGAAGATATACAAATTGCTGGTTCTATCTGTGATTGACTTAACAGTGGCTCAGATTCCTTCGCCCTGGGCCAGCTGCTTGCACTGACTCGGTGGCCAACAAACTGAGCTGATGCCAGTTGAGTGTAGGGACAATAAGTGGAAGATCAAAGAAGCCTTCTCCAAGGCCTTGGGTAGGATGTCTCCCTCCAGGCTGAAGTTGCAGCTGTACTTTTGGAGGGTCAAGTCTTCTTGAAGGTCACATCTTTTTCCATGGCCCCTTTCCAGCCTCTGTCGCTCCTGCTGCCTGATGCAGTAGGTGCCTTGATTGCAGAAATGTGTGTGTGCACCACAGGAGAGGTCCAGGCTCTGCCCACACAGGAGTGGATGTTAGGGCACAAGGGCAGAAAAGGTGGGGAGTGTGGTTCTGGCCTCAGGGCCAAGTGAGAAAGTGAGACACTGAAAGATCCTCAGGGATTCATGCTCCCTGCCGAGCCAGCAGGGGAGGAAGACATGCTTCATCCTTTGAAGATGGAGCAGAATGCCTGTGGATGTGCATGAGCAGGAAAGGGTCAGTGGCAATGAGAAGCTTGATGGTGAATGCTCAAAGCTTCTCCAGGGACTCCAGCTGCAGGGCAGCTTTGCTGGAGAAGTGCTCTGCTTTAATTAGGTATCTGTATTAATATTTTATTTGATTTTTCTTTTGTTTTGTTCTTTCTTCCCCCAAAGTGCAGTCAGAATAGACTCAAATCTAAAGCTTTTCCTTGAGAGACAAAAAAAATCACCTCCAAGCAGGGGGGAGGTGCTGGTCCTCCTTGGAACAGGGTGGGATCCTGGATCTGCTGTGTGTCCCCATGGGGTCCCAGGGGAGCTGTCACCAGGGTGCTCATGCATGTTGTGCCCAGGTACCAGTGCAGGAGGAAGAGGGGTTCCACAGCCTGCAAATAAATGGACTGGACCTAGAATCTCCATGGGTCAGAAATTTAGTTAGGGCAGATCATGGCCAGGGCCCAGAGCTACCTCCATTCCCGGTGTGTTGTTTAGCCAGCACAAAGCAGGGGCACTGAGCCAGTGAAGCACTTAAGCAAGTACTTAATTTCAAGTATTTAACCAGGGGTTTCTGTCTTCTTCAAATGCCTGGAGTCACCTAAGTTTGTATTTAAGTGCTTGATTGGCTTAGGGAATGTGCCCTTTGGGGAGGAGGGTAAGAGGAAGGAGATGACTTCCAGGGTTGGTACGAGTTTGGTGCTGAGCAGTACCCGATGTGCTTACTGGAGGTTGTGTTGCAGGATGAGTACAAAGCCTTTTTTCCAAAGACCCACAGCCTGCTTTTGGCACCACCATATCCTCTTTGGATGGGGCGAAGACTGGCCATGGTGCTGCCTGTCTCCCTTGTATCCTGGGGCTGAGGCCGTTGGGATGCATAGCACTGCTCGCTCAGGGCTAAGCCGAGGCTCTGGGGTTGAGAAAACTACACCAGAACTTGGCTGAAGGATCTCGGTGCTCCATCTGGGTTATTCAAGGATGAGGATGAAGGCATGCTGTCCCACTTCTTTTCCCTCTGCTGCTGCTGACCCTCTTAAATGCACGCTCTGGCACCGGGGGACGAGGAGGGATGAGCCCTATCCTGTTTGAAGTATTATAATCCTTTCAGATGGCATTAGCGCCTGGGCCAGCAGCAGCTCTATAATTGAACCTCCTGTTTGCAGGGGCCCTGCAAATCGCATTTGTATGATGCCTGGTTGCAATTCCTGCTGAAAGATTGCCCTCTGCCTCCAGTGACCCCAAGCCTGCTGAGCACAAAGATGTCCTCGCTGGCAGAGGAGTGACAGAGCGTGACTGGGCAGCAGCATGCTGCGTGGCATCTGAGTTTCCAGAGCTTTCACGTGTTTATTGGAGCTTTTGATAGGCTGATGTAATGTTTTATTTCCCCCTCCTCTGCTGTTTTTTAATGCCTGAGTCCCAAGGAATGGGCTCTGTGGAAGGTGCTCAGTCAGGTATTATGTAGGGATGAGATTTTCCAGGGAAAGCTGGGTTTGAGGGGAAATGAGAGCCACATTTAGCTGCTGCCTGACTCCTTTGGGGATCTCCTCCTTTGCACCTGCACAGGCAAAAAACCCTTTTTCTGGCCAAACGGATTCCCTGGAAAACCTGTGAGCTCTGCCAGCCCCCTGTGCTGGCAGAAGTTTGCTGCCTCCTGAAAAGATGCTCATGGCATTGGTCTGATTCACTCTGGTCTGAAGGCAGAACTCAGCAGCCCCAAAAGGAAAATGGCTTTTATTTTAGCAAAGGCTTAAGCTGTCTGTGTTAAAACAGTGCCACAAAAGAAGAAAGTGAATCAGAATCTCCCTTTGGCTTGCACTTCCCACTCCTTGTCTTGCTGGGCAGCTGGAGGCTGGCCCAGGGGACCGGTGTGACCTGCCCATCCCCAGTCACTGCTGGCTCCTCTTGGGAGGCTTTTCACCTGACATGCCCTTTCAGTGCTGGGCTGCCTCTGGGTGGCCAAAGTGCTACCAGAACTGCCTGTTCCTTGCCCAGTGTCCAGCCTGGCCTGCAGTGCTGTGCTGGGAGGGGTGTCAGGCTGCCTGCGGGGGAACGCTGCGGGCCCGCAGCAGCAGCCGGCTGGGCTGCTTGTTCCTCCTTCCCGCTCCAGCGATCCCTGCTGTACTGTAATCACACAATTATTATGCCATTAAAATGTCATATTCGCAGAAATCCACATAAACAAGGCATTAGCAGTTGCCAGAAAATTGTAGTTTTACTGCTAATGACCCATTTTCCCCCCACAGCACCCCTCCTTTTTTTCTTAAATATTATTTTTTTCCCTTCTTTGTTTCTTTGGTATATTTTGTTTCTTTTTTTTTTTGGTTTTTTTTTTGTTTCTGAGCTGTGATTTAAGAGGCAGATGACGAATTACATCTTTGCACTGAGAGGCTTTTAATCTTTAATGTACAGTTACAGTGAAAAGCTGCCTCTGTGCTTGCTCTGGGCTGTGTGCCCTAAGCCAGCGAGGGTGATGGGTGTTTTTGGAGGAGATGCCTTTAGTGGGTCATTTTTTGGGGGGTGCTTTACTGAAATGGCAGAGAAGGCTCTTGGTGAGCTCTGCTCTTGGCTGGGTGCTGGTGTGAAATGGAAGCTTCTCTCCACAATAAATTTTGTCCCTGTACTTTTGTGGGTGTCCCTCTTGCTGATCACCCCTGGGTACCCCAGAGTGTGGTCTTGGCAACATTTGTTTGCCAAGAACAGACAGCCACCCCTTAGATACATTTTTATTCTCTTTCTTTCAGGCTCATTGAGTCTCTCCAACTCTTTTAAGCATTGACTGTGTTTCCTATAATTAATACCAGTCATTAAACTGCAGTGTTGAAAGAGAAATTACCTAATTCCAAGAAAAAAAAAGAAAATTTATTACTGGTACGTGAGAGAAAATGAATAGGAAACTTGGAGAGATGAGCCCTGTAGAAGATAAATAGAAAGGCAAGTGGAGTATTGACTTGATCCTTTTCTAGTGCAGGGTGAGTTAGATCATAATAAATTAAATTTAGATTTCTGCACATCAGTTAAATAACTCCCAAGACAGAATTCCAGTGTGAGGAAGAGGTGGTAATACATTGCAGAAATATTATAATGAAGACCTTATGTGGTAACCTGTAACCAGTGTGCTGTCCCTGGGTGAGCAAAGGGAATTTCTCCTGATGCTTTAACTCTCATTCCCTGTCTTGGATCAGGTGCAGGTGCGAAACAGGTGAGTCCCTGTGTGCACCTTGGTGAGGTCTCCTGCCTCCTGCTGCTTGCACAGCTGGGAGCTTTTCATGCTTTCCTCTTCTGCTTTAAGCAGGTATGTTTTGCAGAGGTCAGTGTGCACCTGTGTTTGAGCTGAGCATTCTGCTTCAATTTCAGTTACCCTTTTAGGGAGGCTTGGGAGGGAAAGAATGCCCAGAAGATTTGGAGGGGTAATGCAGATCAAAAGCAATTGACCAACTCCCACTATCTACCTCTGGCTTGAGAAAGTGAATCCAATCCCTGGTCTCATTTTGTGGCCAGATAGGGATCAAAATAACTCCTTAATCTGTGGCATCTAGTTACTGTTGTTCTCAGGTGTGTATTTAATTACCCAGTATTTATTATCCATCCCAATGATAGCTTTTCTCAGCCCAAAAAGGACAACCTGGGTGAATCAAGGTGGGCTGGTGTCTTTCAGGTGGGGATTCACAGGAGCATAAATTAGTCACTGCAGAGTAAACCAGGAATGCAACTCTGGAATGCAAGGTATACCCAGAGCAGGATGAGAGGTGAATTGGGGTAAGGCACTGGTATTTGTCCGTGTATCCATTTACTGCTGGGACCCCATCCCTGGTAACAGGACATTAGTGGGCTTAGATGGATGGTGGGAAGATGCCATCCCAGACCCTGGAGGACCCTGTCATATGCCAAACCCTGCTTCTGCTGCCTGGTCAGAGCATTGCTGCCCTTGCAGCAGGTGCAGAAGCTCCAGTTTTATTGAAGGAACCCACCAGCCCTCCCACCTGAGCCATCAGACTCTTGCCCAGCTACACCATTGTAACTGATCCAAGGCTCATGGGTGTAACTAACATCACAAAGACCAAACCAAAAAACTACATATACACACACACACACACACATACACATCTTACAGCCTTAAGTGCTGCGTGGTCACTTTTGAAAGCTATTTCTCTTCTTATTAAGTTTGATAAAACCAGCTTTTCTTTTTCTTCACAGCATTAAAATTTAGGAACTGCAGCTCCAGTGGTTGTTTCAGCAGCACCAGGCCTCCTGGGGTCATCGTGAAATCTTATAAACATCAGGCTGTCGGTGGCTCCGCGATGCAATCACCTCACTTTTCCCTGATCTTTTACTGCAGTGCTAAATCATGTTTTGCAAGAAAAAAAGCAACATAAACAGCATTTATCACCCTGTGCACGTCAGCCCTCCCGAAAGTCTGCGGCCGGGTTATGTGCGTCCTCCTCATAAAACTCCTGCGGGGACCTTACTGGTTTAATAACTTTCTCCCTGCCTTGAGTTTTTTGATCCCAGTTCTGAGTAGCTTCCTCTCAGTGTGATCAGTGTGACTCAGGGGTTTCTTTTGATCATCTTGCACTGGGGTAGGTGCTGGAGGAAATCCTGAGAAGGCCATGGGGTCACACCAGGGGAGGATGAGTACCACCCTGTATCTGGAAACTCCTGCCTCTGTGGAATTCGTTGGCTCTTTGGGCGTGCTCATATTGCCATAACCCAAAGTGATGTGGGGCATCCTGTGGCTAGAGGTGGCTGGCTTGCTCCCGTGATGGTTCACTTGCAGGAGCCAGTGCTCCCTCCTCCTCTTCCTGTGACTACAAAAAATGCACTGCCAGATGCGAGTAAAATCAATTATGGGATAAAAATCGCCCTTTTCAAAAGCTTCATTTTGCACTATTAGCAGGCAAAATCGGCTTTGAGATGGTGTGAACTGAGGAGGGGGAAAAAAAAGAAAAGCAGAAGAAAAGATCAATTATTGGATAAGATCACAATTTTCGTTGGGGCTGAGTTGTCTGTAAATGTTTGCATCTCTCAGTGTTACAGGTAGGCTGAGATCAAAGAGGTTGTCCTGCTGTAGCGATGAGATCTTATCGGTGCTGTTTTGTGCTGCTGCCTCAGACATTGCCAAAGGATGCTTAAACGCCCGACATCTTCTGCTGCTCAGGGGTGCTTAAACTTCGACAGCACCAAGCCACCAAGAAATGCTTAAACCCCCAAAGGTTGTTGAAGCTGCTGGGTAACCCCAAAATGCAGCACTTCCATCCTTCTGGAGTAGGTGGGACCACGCAGGCATGTGCTTCTCTGCTCTTCTCCCTGCAGTAGGGTTGAATTCCTCAGTGAGAGACGTGTGGTGGCATAGATGGACTGAAATTGGGCTGGGAGCATGATGGCCCCCTTCTTCCAGGGTCCTGTTGCTGGAGCTGGGGCTAGGATGTGGCTGTGGAAATGTAGGATTACTCCTTTCCTACTTGAAAGGTTATGGGGGCAATGGGTCATGTGATGTAAAATGCCTTTGTTTTTTGGCTGGAGAGAAATTAAAACCCTTACAGAACATGCTCATAATGTTTTCTTGAGACAGCACTACTTGAGAGGAGGATCCACCAGAGACCTGAATTGGTTTCAAATTAGTCATTTTAATTCAAATCGGCAGGCTCTCTTTGACATACTGTTTCAGAACCTAAGGACAAAAAAAACCAAAACCCTGAAGGCCTCATGGGACTCCCTGTTAGCCTGCTCTAGCAGAGCTTGCCCAAGTTGCAGGGCTGACTGACTGACCTCCTGCGGGGCTTGGGAGGAGCTCTGGAGTGGGGTCAGGCGCCCTCCGGTCTCTCCTCTCTCTAACGGGGCTGACTTTGTGCGCGCAGGAATCGGACGTGGACTGGGACGACCTTTGGGATCAGTTTGAAGAGCGGAGGTACCTGAGTGCCCGGAGGTGGAAGGGCGGCGAGGACCCGTACCGGCTCCATGCCTTTAACCAGCGGGAGAGCGAGAGGATTCCCAGTGACCGCGCTGTCCGCGACACCCGCCATCACAGGTTCTGCCTCCCCCTGGCTCCTGATCTTCCTCACCAAACTTCCTGACATGGGGGCATAGTACTGTTCCCCTTCAGGGCTGTGGTTTTGGGCTGCCAGTGGGTGCTCTTGGGATTGGGTCTGCTGGCGTTGTATTTCTGGGATTGTGTCTTGCCCTTTGCTTGATTTCTTGGCATGTCTGGGAATCTTAAACCTGTTAATTGAAACAGTATAAATTATTCCAGGACCATAGGGAAAGGAAGGAAAGGCCTTTATTTTCCATTCAGAAAAGTTATGGGTTTGCAAGAGCAAGTTGCAGTGATGGGCAAAGTGTTCACTGGTGCTGGGAACTCTTGCTCTGCAGATGTGCAATGAGGTGATGCCAGGGGGATAAAATAAGTATTGAGCGTTGAAATTGCTCTGCAGAGAGAGGAGTGGGGAATAAGGGGTACTTGCTGTGTGAGGAGGAGAAAAGGGGAAGAACTTGGGTTACTATCTGCTCCAGCACCACTGAGGTCAAAAATATCCTTTGATGCCCAAAGGAGCTCTTGGGAATGGCAGGGAGGATTGCAGCAACAGTTGCCTTGTAGGTGCACTCCTTTGTCAGTGTGAGAAGGCTGGGGTGGGACTTTTGGTGCACCATTGCTTGCTGAGGTGTCAGCTGTAGTCTCCCTCTGGTTTTCTTTCCCATCTCACTGGGGAAGAGCTGCCCTTCCTGCTGAAGGTCAGTGGGGTTAATTGTTAGTTTGCTGAATGGGGTAAGGTGAGGATGTGGGGAAGGAGAAAGTCCCCTCGATGCAGTTTTCCTCCTTGTTGTATGAGGACACAGTGTATGCCTTGCCCCTGTTGTTGGTCACCAGTCCACAGCTGTTGCAAGCACTTTCCATGGAGCTGTGCCTGGCATTATGTCCCAACTTGATGACAACAGCTTGTCCTTGGAGCTCTTCTGGGCAAGTCCTGCTCTGGTGGGAGGTCTGTGCTGGACCCAGCCATGGCACCCTGCTGTCCCTGCTGCACCTTGCTCCCAGATCAGAGTGACTCCACTTCTGGCATCTGAACCAACTCTGAGCTTCCCCTGTTCCAGTTCAAATGCAACACTTAGGCTGAAATGCTGAAACAGCACCAGTTCCCCAGCCCTTTAGCAAGCAGTGTGCTTATTTATTTATTTATTTAGCTTCTTTTTGTTGTAAGGACCAGATGCTCCTTTCTCTGGAGAGGAGCTGTCAGCCCTGACGGACGCCTGTTATAGCTGAGCAGAGAGCGAATGTGCTATTCCTGGAGAGAATTAATGCCAGGGATGTTAACCATCTGCCCTATTAAAAGGGAAGATTGGCTCGGTTGCCCCTTTCCTACCCTCACTGTGCAGTGGCAGCCACCTTGTTCCTGGGCGGGCAGATGTAGCACTGAGTGCTCCTGTGAAAGAAAAGTTCTCATTAAGGAGGAAGTGAGGGCACAGCACGTGGGAGGAGCTGGGGCTAATTTAATTTGTTTCCAATTTCCTTAACCCGGTAATTGGATTCTGATTTATTGAATATGCCTGAAAAACGCTGCGGATGATGCACCATTAGCCAAACATCAGAGTGGCCACGGAGGAAATGGAGCTGCCGGCAGATCTGGGGGAGGCAGGCGCTGATCTAGCAGATAGAGGAGGGAGAAGGATCTGGGATTGGTGGTTGAGGGAGAGAGGAAAGTGCAGAGCTGAGCCCTGTCTGGAAGGGTAATCCTTACTTACAGCATAGGTGTCCTGGGAGCTGCTGCAGGTGATGCTCAGGCCCTGCCATGCAGCCTGGAAGCTGGTCTTGAATTGTGCAGCAGAAATGGGAAAGCATGGATAAGCATGGCCTGCTCTTGGAGCAGGGAGAAATTGCTGATGGCTGTGCAAGAACATATAAAGGGAATCCAGCATGGGGTTGAGTAGATGCCCTTCTGTGAAGAGGAAAACAGTTGTGTGGACTAGGCTCTTACGGGAGAAAGGACGCCCACAGTGCTCATGCTGTTTGTCCTACTGGAGGCTGTGTTTAGAGGCTTAATTTCAATGGAAAACCTGGATTAAGCTGCTCAGAGTGAACCCAAAGAGTTAGGCCTCATTTCTACTTCAGCTGACTTTGGGGCAATTCAGGACCCCACACTAAGGGGTACCACTGTGCCAAGAGGCTCCTGCCCAGCTTGTGCAAGGCTTTAGGCGGCTTTGGAGAGGGTCTCATCCATCATTTCAGCTCATTGCCATTGATAAGCAACTTATCCTTCAGCCTCTCAGTCAGATGTCCTCTGCTCTGTGACAAGTTTTCCAGTGCGTTGGCTCTCCATCCTTCATTGCCTCCATATGACGTGTGGCAGCACTGAGGTGCACGGGCCTTCAGACCATGGTAGTGCCCAGAGACCCTTACATTGTATCCTAATCCTAGGGACTGGGATGTGGGAATGCTACTCCTTACAGCTTCTCTATTGGGTGGTTTTCATTAGGATGGTTGCATAAAGTTTTTTGGTGTTTTCTCTGCTAATCCAGCCAAGCATCTGGACTTGCCAGCAATAGCTGAATATACAAAATCTGGCAAGGGCTGAGCAGCAAGCTCCTTGCCAGGAGGTCATGGAGAGGGCAAATACTTTCAATGGGATGGGATGTGGCACTGACAGCCAGTTGCTTAGCAATGTTTGCTGGATTGATTTTGTTTTTAAATTGCAGCCAATGGAATAGTTTCAGATGGAAAGGAATTGCAGTGTTCCAAGAAATCAGAGCAGGAGAAAATGTGGTCGCTCTCTTTGTCTGTCTCTGGTTAGTGCAGGGCTATGAACTTCAGCTTGGTTTGTGGGTGATTTCATCCAGGGAACTGTCATGCTTTCTGTGCACTACCTTGTGTCACTTGGCCTGGGAAATCTCACAGCTGTAGCATTGCTCCTGGTGACCTTCTTGTATTTTGCTGCTGTTAACTCCACTCCTGGTTGTATGTTAACTAAGCCCTTGGACCACATGAAGGGCTGCCTTTCTCCAAGGAGAAGACCTTGGATGGTCCTGTGGTTGTGCATCCCATGCCCACCCAAAGTCAAGGTTAAAACATCTCTGTGATTGCATCAGCAGACTGGACCTGGAGCTTGGTGGCACATCCAGATTCATGCACAGCCAGCTCATGCCTCCGGAGTGGGTGGCTAGTTCCACTCCACCACAGTAGCCACATGCACTTTGGATTACCTCATCCCCACATCCCACCTCCTACAACTCCCACCAGCAAACTGCGGGACCGAAACGGCAGTGAATGAGTCAGTGCCAGGCGTGAGCACGGGTAGGGGAGAGGAGCTGGGGTTTCCAGTGTTGCTCAGCGGCTTGGAAAGCCGACAGGGAGGATGTATCACCCCCAGCCAGAAGATTTTGTCATGATGGCTCCTGGGCTTTTTCCATCTGTGGCAGACAGCTCCTGGGGAGGCTGGTATTCACCACGCCAGTGCTCCATATGCTGCTTGGGCTGACCTCTGCCTCCCAATTCTCAGCTGGGTTTGATGGATGTGCAGATGCTGTTGTGGCTGCCAGGCTCAGCTGGGATGGCGCAGTGTGGCCGGCACTGGCCTAAGCAGGGATTTGTGCTGGCTGAGGGAAGCAAAGCAGAGAGGGGAAATCAGGGACAAGGAGAGGAGATGAGAGGCTTAAGGAGAGGTGAGAGCCTCCAGCAGACTTCTCTAGCTATTGCAAATCATGTCAGCCAGCTTCAGGCATCTCCCAGTGTCTGTTTTCCTCTATTTGTCTTGCTTTTTCCTTCAGCAGCGCCAGTACATGTTTAGTAGCGCTGTCTCAAGAGCTGATAAAGCAAGAAGGCTGAGGATGGAGCCCTCTCCAATTCTAGCATAAGACTCTTGTTGAAGTTCCCTCCTTCCCTGAGTTGCAAGTGCTTTACAAGAGGTCCTACCTACCCAACTAAAGCTTAATTTTACAGCTGCTTAGGGATGTGTTTGTGTATGTGTGTGTCTGAGATAGAAAAAGCAGCTGCTAAGATCAAGTTGTGATTGAAACATGAGGCTGGCAGGCATGCTGCAGGCATGAAGATCAGGTGTTGCATTGTCTGCTGAAGGTGAGAGCATCCTGGCAGCCCAGTAGCAAGGTCCTGCCAACTTGTGCCCACTAGAAAGCTCTACTATTATAGTGTATCCTATGCTCTTTGAGGAGAACAGCACACACTTCAGATTTCCCCCAGGTTTCTTTTCTGAAATCCCTGTGCTAAGCCAGCTGGAGAGTGTCTATTGGGTGGGAAGGCTGCTTGGGACTGGTTGCTCTGCTCATATGGACTGTTTATGGAGGAATGGGAAGATGCAGGTGATGCCTGTGAGGTTTCCCTAAGGCAGAGACCTTCTGTCTTGTATTCTCAAGGTCCACAAATGTCAGGATTTCAGCCCTTGAGCAGGAGCATTACACATTGCAGTGCTGTTTTGAGCCATTCATTTCAGCTTGCATCCCAAGGGTGCAGAGCTTCCACATTCCATGTCACCGTGGAGCAGCTTTGGTTGGGGTAGGCAAAAATACCTGGCTATGTTGAGTGTGGGGATGACTGGGAAGAGCAGGTGGTCCTGAGGGTCACCTCTGCTGGGTGTGGTACCTGTGTACACGGGCTCCTGGGGCTGAGCGTGGCTCTCTGCCCTTCCCTGTGTCCCACTTGGACACAGCTGGCACATGGCACTTGGGAGCACATATTGGCATCCCTGGGCAGATGACAGGAGGGCAGCTGTGGTACATGCAGGCTTTGGAGTGGATCTGTTTTTGGGTGAGTTGATGATGGGCACCCAGGAGTGGCAAACACTGAGAATATGGTGATATCTTCTTGGGAATGAGGAGTCAAAGGGGAGAAAAGTAGGTTTTAACAGCATTGCCTTTGGTTCAGCTTTTTTTTATGACTCCCTTGGACTTCTCACATTGCCTTGTCTTTTTCCAACTTCTTTTCCCTCCAGACCAAAACCACTTTGAGGTTCCTGAGGTATACTGGGTCTCAGCAGCCAGAAAAGCGTTTTTCACCCCATAGGGATTTAAGCATCTTAACCTTTCTTGTCTGGTTTCTTGAGAGTCCCCAAAGGAGGAACTTAATGTCTGTAGAACAATATGTATGGAAAAGCCCAGGCTGGACAGACTGGGGGCTCTGCTTTGCTTTCCTCAGTGATACCTGAACTTCAGACCTGCAGAAGCAGGTAAGTCCTTGGGGTCCCTAGCAGGTGACCAGTCCCACTCTGAATTTGAGGGAAGGTTTGTAGGGACCTAGATGAGCCTTGCACAATTGAGAACAGAACCAAACCTATAGATTTTTGAGGTCTTCATACATATTTTACATTTTGCTGACTCCATACATTTCTTACTTTGGCCTCTGGACTGTAGTTGGGCTAATCCACTTTCCTGTGTAATGCAGACTAAGTCCCGAGGGATTATTATTTTTAAAATGTGCTTATTCAAGCAGTGTCTCGTGAGTTGCTGACTTGGGGTGTGCTGTGTGGTAGACCAGGGCAAGAGGTGGTGTGGGCAGTGGTGCATGTGCTTGTGGTCTCCCTGTGTCTGATGCTGCTGGGTGCATCTGTTTGGGGCAGAGGGGTGGTGGGGCAGGTCTGAGCAGATGAGCCGTGAGTGCAGTGCAGATGGATGGACCCCTGCCCATGAGGCTGGATGAAGGAAGGACCCAGGTGAGGGGGAAGGGGAGTGCTCAGGGGCTGCCTCATCTCTGGACCTGGGGCTGGTGAAAGCTGGAGGAGGTGTCCTCGTGTGGCCAGGTGTCTGTGCTGCTGGCTTTGCTCTGTCCTGTGCCCTCTTGTGTGTGTGCTCCCCTGTAACAAGTGCATGATGCCCTGAGGGGAGAAGGGTGGCAGCACCTTGTGTGAGCTTGGGGTGGCTGGGTGTAAGAGGGTACAGATTTCTTCTTACCTTTGGGGGTCATTATTAGTTGTTGGGTGGCTGTCACCAGTGTCCTGGAGTGTTCTTCTGTGGCTTGATCTGTTATTCCAGCTGTTACTCTGTTTTCTGGGCAGAGCCAGGATTCATTGCAAAATAAGTCTTTTCATTGCAGAGTCCTTTCATTGCAAAATAAGACTGACCACCTTTAGGCAAAATCCTGTATGTGTGAGGGCTGTCCCTGGATCTTTTGCCTGCAAAGCATTTTGGGGCTGAAACAGCTGGGTAAGAGATCTGGGATACCCCTGCCCTTGGTCTTGGTCTTCTTATTTCTGGTGACAGCAAGAGCAGAGCATGGCCCTGAAGGTGTGCAGATACAGAACAGTGGTGGAAAACACATTTTACGCAAAAGTATTTCCATTAGGAAACAACATGATTGCTTTTTTTTTTCTCGGACGCCAGACCCCAAGGGGTTAGCTCTCAGCACTGTGTTTTTCCATCACCTCCTTAGGCTGAGATCTCTCTGGATGAAGATATGAGAACAATCCTTCAAGTAGTGGCTGGCATGTCCCTTTGGGATAAACTAGAACTGCGTGTGTTGCTCAAGGACTTGGTTCTGCCCTGGATCGGATGTCTTTTGTGGCCTAAATTTGAAATTTTCATGCTGATGTGGAGTGCTAATCTCACATAGTGGCATATGCACTTGGTTTTCTGGGTGAATTTGAACTTCAAACTGCAAGGGGGTTTGAGGAACCATTGTGTGATCAAAACACAGAGAGATTGTTTTCGGGTAGTGCAGAGAACAAGGAATATTGAGATTGGCAATTCTTGGCAGCTAAGCCAGGAAAGCAAGACAGCTATTAATCAGAAACTGGCACTTCATAAAATCATAGAATAATTTGGGCTGGAAGAGACCACAGGAGGTTTCTGATCCAGCCTCCTGCTCCAAGTTGGGTCAGTTCTGTAATCAGCCCAGGTTTGTCTCAATGCAGAAAGCAATGAGCCCACAGGGATTCCTGCCTCTCAGACTTGCCGTAGCATTTTGTAAAAGCTGATGTAATTTAAAAGCCCTGGTTGCACCACATGGAATTTGTAGTTCTTTACCCCAGCTACTTGTATTTATAAAAGAAGCTTTGAAGTTGCTTGAGGTGCTGTCATCTCCTCTTTTGGGTGATTCACTTTACCACGCTCATGTATCTTCCCTGGTTTAACTGCAAGGCTTTGCTAGTGGTGGGGTTGAGACAGGCTTTGAGAAAACTTTTTGTCAAGGACAAAAATCCCATGGAGTTTCCACTCTGATATGTTGCCTGAAAGTGGAGAAAAATATTCACCAGACTGTTTTAGCACTGCAGAACTCAGGTATTTCATTTTTTCCTGCTTCTGCTGGAGTTGGTATCTGGTACAGGTGTGGGAATACCTGTGTTAAGGTGCCTCTTTCTGATAGTTGCACCTTCTGTTCCTGGAGAGCTTATGCAAAGGTATGATGGATCTCTCTGGTGACTCACCAGCTGTGAACTGAGCTGGACATGCACAGTCCTGGGAAGTAGCTGGTGAGTGTCCAAGTCCCCATACTGGGAGTATCTGTGGCCAGCCCAGTGTCTGTGACATTTGCTGGCCCATGTTTTTGTCTGGTGGAGGGCTCAGCTGAACTGATGGCTTCTGAAGCAGGGATTGGTGGCTTCAGGGAACAAAAATTGATGAATGCAATGATCTTTTTTCAAATATCTTTCTATGTAATGTTCTCTTTTGAAGCTTTCGGGGTTTGGGGTTTTTTTGAATGTGGTAGGGGAAGAAAGAGTAGATGAGAAGGGTCTGAATGAAATGGGATTATAGTGGGTTTGAGCACTGAGAGAAGTTGCATTCCCTGGGGATAGCTGCCCATGTCTGAGCTGGGATCTATCCTTGGCCAGTGCTTCTGGCTGGACCATAATCCCAACATCCACTTGTCCTGAAGAGCCCAGTCCTCCTTCCTTGGATGTGCCAGAGCTTCTGCCATTGTGCATGTTGGATCTTCCTGTGCCTTTCGTGGGAGTTGGTGTGCTCCCTGGGCATCGTGGGCACCTAAACCACCCTGTGTGACTTGCACAAACTTCGGTGGTAAGGAGAGAGGCTTGCAGGCACTGAGATCCTGATCCAAACCCAGATGCCTGAGGCAGCCTATGGTACTGCTCTGTGCCCTCCAAGGCCTCTTTAATCACTCCCTGGAGCTAGACATGGTGGGTTGGGTCACTCAGCACTGTCTCCTTGGCAGGCGCACAGGGTCATTGTTGCCACCAGTCTAACTGCATGCCAGGAAAAGGAGCTCCTGCCACCCTCTTGGTTTCAGGGGTGCTGTTTTCTTCACCATGGCAGTACAGTGGCTCCATTCAGGTTTTTGGAGGAAGCTCAACTGATCCCAGGTTGCGAGTTGTGCCCTGGGGTCATGGGCACTGACTCTGGATATTGGCTGTCACCAAGAGGCAGGAGCTGAGATGAAGTGAGATGCTGCAGTTTTGTATTGTAGGGACTGCCTAGAGAAAAGACAAGCTGAGGAGCTTTCATTAAAAATGGCTCTGGGAAGGAATTCTGGGGCCAAGGGAGGCTGGTGATTCTCCAGGAGCAGGGTTGATCATGTTTTGATTGTGGCTGCTGTGGGGAGGTGGCAGATGTGACAGTGCTTATTCTGCACTGGTGGATTTTCAGTGCTATTCCTCCCCTCTTTTTCTTCCATGAGAAGGATGAGGGTAACTTGAGAGGCCTCTGAGGAGCTGATGGAAGTGTATAGGCGTGTGTTTGGGATGGAGGAGGATGTGCCAGTTAAGAGGTTGCGTTACTCATTTTTTTCCTGGAGGGCAAAGCTACTTCCATCTGAATGGGCTGTGCAAGGAGTGTGAGTTATGGCACTTATCTGCACAGCAAGCAGAAACTATTCCTGAGCTGTATTCTTGCCTAAGAGATGTCTGCAGGCCAAAGGGGATTGTCTGGGTGGGTACTGGGGGAGTCTGTAGGGACTCGGTGGTTTGAAGTCTAGCTGCTGGCAGTGGGGATGACTGGACTGTTCCAGCAAATATCATGGTATAATACTAAATTTTTTACTGCTGAGTTTTGTTTATCCAAGTTGTCCCTCCTCCCAGTCCCTCAGTACCTTGCTGGGTGGGAAGAACATCTGCAAGGGGCAGACATCCTCCCAAAGAGAGCTCTGAGAAGCAAAGAATCTGAGGAGCTCACAGGGGAGCAGGCGCAGCTTCCATCCCAGCTCTCCCTTCCCTGAAGAACACCTTTGTTTTGTGTTCCTTGCCAAAAACTGCAGTTCTAGAGAGGGAAAAAAGCTGAGAACCCCGCTCCAAGTGATGTATTTCTTTCCCCAAAGTAGTTTTGGCTTTGTTTCCCTATGAGACAGTTCTGATTTCATTTTGGAAATTCCCCACTCACCATACACTGCATTTTGCCAAGAAAAATGCATGCACAAAACAGTTCTGGGTCGATCTGAAATGACCCTTCCCTTGTCCTTGTTCAGTCCTTCCATTTTCCCTGCTTGCATTCCAGCTCTGTGGAGAGATGTGCACTGTACTGAGGACTTCTGTTCAAGCAGTGGGAGAACCTTCTTCTGCACAGTCCCTATGGGAATTTGCTTCAGTTGTTAGTTCCCCCATGAGACCAGATTTGGTTTTGGGATGGAAGAATTAGGAGAGCCTATGGGACTTCCCTTTTGTTGTGCAGACTGGAAAGCTGGAGCAATAAGGGAAGAGAGTGCCTGGAGGGGAGGGATTGGGACTGGTGCTCCAGTGTCAGTGCTCTTGTCTGAGTCACAGTGCCTTGGTTTAAAGCATCCCTGCACCAGAGGGCATGGAATGGACAAGAAGAACATGTACAGCCTTTGAAGAGAGGGGTTTGCCTCTGTTAATGTTCTGTGGCAGGTTGGTTTGTGTTGAGGAGTAACTGCTGGAGAGATGCACTGTTAGCCCAGAGTTGAGCTGCTGTCTATCCATCAATACTGTGTGTATCTCTCCAGCCTTCAGTCTCCTGCTCAGTCCCTTGGGAAATGGCAGAGCTACTACTGCCGGGGCTAATTATTCCTCAAGACAGAAGACATGTGATAAAATATTAACCTTTTTCAAAAACAGAGCCCCAGTTAATTAGCTCCACTTTTGTGACACATTCACCCAGAGATAAAAGCTCGATCCCCAGATATCTGTCTGCGGAGCGATGATCTTTCTGCTTGTCCCTGTCACGATGGGGGACACAGAGGAATGAGAGCTGGGAATTTAATAAAGGACAGTGACTTGCCATTCACTGCTCCTGAGAATGAACTGCTCTGTTTCAAGGTGAGCAATGCCTGGGTATGGGCACTGCTGCTTTTGTTCAAGAGCCTGAAGCTGGAGACAGAGTGGGTGATGGGATGCACCTTGCTCCCTATACCTGGGCTGTGTCTGTTGTCAGTGCCACATCTCTGGAGCCTGAGTTAGGGGGCTGTGTGGGTAGTTAGGGCTCGGTAGAGCTAAGTGAGTAACAGTGTTTCAGTTCTTTAGTTATTTAAGAGAAAGAGAAGCCAGAAGATAGCAATTTCAGGATAAACCAAAAGAAAAGCTGTTGGTAAATTTAAAAGTAGAGAGACAAGAAGACTTAAAGCCAACGGGATGTGTTTTTTGCATCCTGAGAAGGGAAAAATTTCATTTAGATCTCAAATGTTTTTGACACTTTAGTCATCTAAAAATGACAAGCTGTATTTAAAAGCAAGTGATTTTGTGTATCAGATGAAGAGTGCACATTGGGCTCCTGAGGAACAAATGATGTGCTGGAGTGGAAGTGATGCTTCAATGTGCGTTGGCGGGTGCAGGAACCACTGGTGGGAGGCAGTTGCTGCACCAGGGAGAGGCTTCTTCCCAGTGGAGGGAGGGATGGGGGTCTCTGACTGAGCAGGACTGACTGCAGACCAGCTGTAGCCCTCAGGATGGCTCTGCCAACATCAGTCAGTCCATGGGAGCGCAGGATTTCCTTCTTTAACTCCAGGTGCCTCATTCCCTGAGACTGACTTAGAGGATCCTAGGGTTTTTTAGGGAAGAGAAAACCTTGCCTGTCTCTGTGCCCTTCAGAGGGTGCACCCTTCTGAGCCACCTCAGGGCCCAGTGATGATTTCATGGTGCCCATCCCTTCATCACCAAGTGCTTCAGGATTTCCAGGGTGCCATTGATCATCACCCTCTGCTAGAACCATCTTCTGCCTTTGACTGCTGTAATGTATTGACCACTTGTCTTATAGTTATTATGTGCCATTGATTACTTTGATAACTTGCTCCAAGTAATTCTGACAGAATGAAGTTGTTTATTTAACTCTCATGCTTGTCTTGCTATTTCTATTGACCTAATATCTTTATGTAGGCTGAAATCAAAGTCAAGTATTAGTAAATAATAGCACTAATTCTCTGAGACTCGTTCCTGTTGATAATTAAAGCCATGAGACAGTTTCCTCCATCAAACTCTTGTTTGCTTTTTTCTGCTAGCCAGCGCCTTAAAGTCCTATTTCATGAGCTGCAGCAAAAGGGCATTTTGTTTTGGGGCCATTTAGGTGGATTTCTGCTGTGAGCACTGCAGATCCCTATATGTTGGAAGTGTTTTTAAACTATCACATAGTGGATCTAGGTTTGTACTTCCCCAGATGTGACTACAGAGGTGTTGTGAGGATGGGGACTTTCTCTGCTTTGATTTGCCACATGGTACCAGGAAGCTCTGGTCAGAAAGCATCCTCCCAAAGGAATCTTTGCATCCAGGTTTCCAACCTTCTGAAATGTAATTTCAGGTTTTCTTGGCTTCTAAAGATCTTTAATAATGGATTAGTTTTGCATGGAGGTGCAAGGTATCAGATTTTACTTTTACTTCCACCAAGTGAAAAACTTTACTGTCAGCTCTGGTAGTCCATTAAAATTGGCATCAGTTTAAAATTCTACTGAATTGTACTGGTTTTGTTTTCTTCTTTTCACTTTTGTTGGCTCCATTTTTCTTTTTGCCTCAGTTCTGAGGAAGGAAGGGTGGAGGGAGTCAAGAAACAAGACAGACCCTGAGTCTGTGTGGAGGGCCCTAGAAGTCTGAATTATTCATGAGCTGCTTTGAAAATCAAGACACACAATCTGGTTTTAAGTTGTTTTTAAAGGCAGCCATGCTATTCTTTCTCTCTTCTTAGTAAATTCTCTTTTTTTTCCCTCCCCTCTTCTGAAGACAAAAATCCAGCAAATTTTTAATGAATTATAAATGCATCTTCTCATCAGTTTTGAGGTTCACAGGCAGCAGCTCGTCATGTTCACAGAAGGTTATTTTTGCCTTCTTGCATTTCCCCTTTTCTTCAAATTTAGTAGTTTGATTAATTTTTTAGATATCTATCTTGCAGGGAAAAGAAAGAGACTGAAAGAGGCAGTGAGTTAGTGGAAATATTAATTGCACGCTAGCCAAATCCAGCGCTGCTTCAAGTTCCAGAAGCTATGTAGAAAAATGTCCTTCTTGGTCAACCCAAGGAGACTGATCTCAGGTCAGCCAGTGGTTAAGTCGCACCAATTTGCAGTACTCTACTATTTTGTCCATTTTCTAGTACTTCTATGGGGCAGATGCAGACTTGGAGAGGGTCTTCTGGACATCTAGTCTACAGCCAGAGCTGGTTCACTGCCCCAGCAGATTTTTCCTGAAGGTCTTCTTTACAATTCTATCAAATTACATCTAATTCAAGCCTGCTGCATAATTCCATGTTAGTTCTGGTGCTAACCACCAGTATTTGTTGCACGTGTGCCTCCTTACCCTTGTTGAAGCCCTTGTACACACTGAAGTCATCTGCTCAGCCAGGGATTCCTCCCTTTGGATCACCACTGTTTCTCCCAGCCTCAGCAGTGTCTGTTGCATATTGCCCTTGGGATTTTTCAGCCCCTTTTTGGGAATGCAAACCTGAGGCACATGCTGGTCCAGCACAGAGAAATTCTACTGACCTTTCTCAATGGTATTTTTTCACTTTGGCAAGCCAAACTTGAGCTGGCATTCCTTGCAATCGTGTGGCACTGCCAGCTGACATCTGACTCCATGTCCTTTCTTCTTTCCTTCTGGCACGGCTGCTTTCTGAACTATTGAGCCTTCCAGCTGCGTTTTTTCAGCCTCTCTTTGCTCTAGGCCTTCTCTCTGGTGTTTCAGTAGTACCAACCTGCCCACAGCCATGGCTAGCCCAAGGTGGACCTGCAGGACAGGTTAGGCACAGGAGGGTCTGTAGCTGGTGGCAATTCCTGCAGCCACTGCTTTTCCTCTTGTGCTGTGAAAGTTGCATGTGTGCTCTGAGCTGCCACGTTCATGCTCAGATTGTGGTGTATCCTGGTGGAGCTTAGAGGCAGCACCAGAGGGAATCCCAGAGCTTTCTCAAAAGGTCTTTGTGCTAGACCTAACCCCACTTGCAGGATGTGCCAGTAGTTGTCTCACTGCTCACAGCTGTGTACTGGTGAGGCCCTGGGGATGGAGATGCACGGATCATGGCCAACTCTCTATTTGTCAGCTTCCTCCTGACTGAGGAGGGGCAAAACATACCCAGAGAAGGAGCAGGAGATGCTGGCATAACTTTGGAAGGCAAAGGAGCAAGCATTTTGAAGGTCTCTCAAAGCTGAGTGAAAAAATATTTTGAGGCAACATGCAGGAGGGTGGCTTGGGGAGAGCCAGGAAGAACCAAGGGCGTTGGTGGGAGGTGGATGCCGTGAAGATCTCTTGACCCCTCTGTGTGCTCTGGTCAAGCAAATTCTGAATTGTTGTGTCCCATTTATACTGTTGTATGAGACCAATATGTTAACTGTGGTGTGAACAGCACTTCTTGGATTTTCCATCTCCAGAGGCCATCACATAGTGATTTTTTGAAAGGTACTCTGCAGTCAGGCACAAGTCACTGGAGTTAATGCATGGATAACTGAGAAATGCAGAAATAACTGGGACAAATACCAGAAGCTGTGTTGCCCAGAGGTCAGGTGAGGTGGTACATGGTCCTGTCCAGCAGTAACCTCTATGAATGTACTAGATTCCATATGAGTTGGCACATCATTGTTTTATAGCTGTACATCAAACCATGACCAGGGTTCCTATTTTTAGAGTATTTTCATGGAAGTATCCTACGTTAGTTATTGGGAAGAAATTCTTTCCTGTGATGGCAGTGAGGCACTGGAATGGGTTGCCTGGAGAAGATGTGGAATGCCACACTCCTGGAGGTGTTCAAGTGTTGGGTGGGATTTAGAGGAACATGATCTAGTGCAAGGTATCCCATCCCAAGGCAGGGAGTTGGAACTAGATGATCTCTAAGGTCCCTTCTAACCCAAACCATTCCATGTTCTTATGATTTATGAATTTTGCTTTAGCTCAAAGACAGGATTTGGGCACAGTAGTTTTCCACTGTTGTGTATGCTACTGTGAGAAATTGTCCTGAGAGGCATGACCAAGATCCCTGCGTGTCCTACCATCCATCCCTACAGCTGTGCAGGTGTGCTGTTGGCCAGGATAGCTCAGGCTCTAATCTCTTCCTTTCCACTGACATCTCTTTCCTTGCCTCTGGTGGGTAATGGCTTCCTCTCTCACTAGGGCGGTAATCTTAATTTTCCTCTGTGTGAGTAATTTTTCACCCTTGGGGAATATTATCTGAAATCAGCATGGTTTGTCCATCAGGGGTGGTATGAACCCATCCTGTTGGTGATGGCAGGTTCCTGTCCTCTGGGCTGACATGAGATCCCTGTGGCTGCAAAGGGCAGACAAACCCAAATACCCTTATTTTGGATGTGCAGTGATGAGATTGCTCTCCTGTGTATTTCCAAGGAGAGGAGAGGAGCCAGGAGGGAAGTGGAAGATGGTGTAGCTCTCCCTGATGCAGCTGGTTGTTTGAAATAAATATGCAGAGTGTGCTTTGGAAGTGGTGAGCTGTGTTGAGGGAGAGTTTGGACTTCATGGAAGACATTAAAAATTCAAAACAGAGTTGTTGGCAGGTGATGGCTGTTGAAGTAGAGCAGAGGAAGGAGCAGAAGCCTGGCAGGGGGAATCTAGGGGAGTGGGATGAGGATAATCATTTATTGAAGGACGTTAATGAGGCACCAGAGAGGGCGAATGTAAGAGGTAGGTTTTGAGAGACACAGCACTGTGGGCATGTGATGTGCCTGTGGATGAGCCTGAGGACACCAGAAAAGGCTGTGGAAAAGGGTCCATCTCTGTTCACACTGTTAATCTTTACCCTTTTGCTGTGCAATTGTGGTGGCAAGGTGGTCTTTGGTTTGGTGAGGGGCACTGTTGGTGAACTTTGTCACTTTAAATGTCAAATGAGTTCAGATTCCCTGGGAATGGGCATGTGCTGCCCTGTCAGGTGGATCTGTAAGGATGCAGGGGCAGCTGTGTGCGGAGGCCACCAGTCTGTGATACCACTCCACTCACCAGCAGCAGAAGGCCTGAAGAAATAAAAAAAAAATATCTTGAGAAAGGGACTTTGGAGACCTGGGAGCAATGCTGGAGTGTCCAAAACTTGGGACTTGGCAGAGAAGCTTTGGAATTCCTGCAGTGAGTGCAGGGCTCTGGCTGTCTGCTCCATGTCCCCACAAGCAGACGCTGCACAATTTATTCCGGAGCTGTTAACAGCACATTGGGAACATGGAGTTGAGATGTGCTGCTCTGTCCAACCTGAAAGAAGTATGACAGGCAGCCAGTCCAGGCAGGGATTTTCCAAGGCTGATTCCTAAGGTGTTTGCAGCCGAACTAGCCCTGTCTGATTCAGAAATTATTTCCATTTTGAATTGAAAAAAAAAACCTTTAATCAAAAAGTAGCTCTTCCCATCAAATGAAGTTTGACTTCTTGCATGAGGAAATAAGAATTCTTCTCCATCTGCGTACTCTCCCTGGGGTTTTTAGGGCAGGCCAGCCTAGCTTCTGTCTTCTTTCACCCCACCCAGATGCTGGGAACCTGCAGAGCAGCCTGGCAGCATTCCTGCTTGCACTTGCTGTGCTAGGATTGCTCCC
Organism: Anthoscopus minutus; assembly: GCA_013399455.1. NCBI lineage: Eukaryota > Metazoa > Chordata > Aves > Passeriformes > Paridae > Anthoscopus > Anthoscopus minutus. The sequence goes on along the minus strand of VWYI01036689.1, from coordinate 182,686 downwards.
TAGTCCTGCTGCAAGCTTTCGAAGCATCAAACTTTAAATGACTTTAGCCAGTGATTTTCAATACACTGCAATTCCTGGCAGTGCAGTTACTACTTTTTTTTTAACTTTTTTTTCTTTCTTTTTTTTAAACGATCTAAAAAACCTCCAAGTTTCATTGGTTTCCTGAAAATGCTGTGGGTGTTGTTTTTGGTTTTGTTTTTTTGTTGGCAATTGGGTGACCTGTGAAATACCATCAGCGGCACAAAACGTTTATCCAGTGACAGCCTGAGGTAGCATAGGCAGCTTTTAGCGGGTTTATTTTCATTATTACAGCAATTTTAGGGCTGCATGCTGCAATTTTCACTTGCAGTGAGGTATTAAATTGAAATTACCCCAGATGTAATTGTCACACAAAATAATTCTGGACATGCTGGATTTAATGCTTTTCCAAGCTGTGGTTTTTATTGCCCAAGTAAGTGCCAAAAAAAGACACTTGTAGTCAACAACTTAAACTGAAATCTGCCTTCTGGGGACCCAGGATATTTAGCTGCAGTTACATTGGGGGAGGAAGGGAAAAAAAACAGGCACCAAGTGGAGGAAACTTTGGGAGGGCTTCTGAAAGAAGCACTCCGGGGTAAAATCCTGGGCAAGGACAGGGTCAGGGCTGTAGAGCACCCAGGAGGAGGAGCCCTGGGAGATACAACTGCTCTGCCTTGCCTTTGCAGGCAGTTTTTAAAGAGGCACCTCCCAGCTGTGCTGGGCACAGAGGCGAAGCAAGGCTGGAGGTCCATAGCAGCATCATTCCTGTCCTTGGGATGTGACAAGCCTCACTAGACAGAAGTGTTGCCAGAGGTGAGCTGCAGCTCTGGAGGTGCCCGTGTGTGACATTCCAGCTTTTCCCACATGTACATTGCCTGGTTGGGCCAGTCTGGTGCGCTGACATCTGGAGTTTTAAAAGCAAGTTGTTGCTCAGGAGGAGGCACAGCCAGCCTGCAACAGCCCCAGCACTCCCACCCGTGGGAGGCACAGACACACCCAGCTCCTGCTTTATTTACCAGCTCCTTGGCTGTTGTAATAGTGTAAGTGAAGTATTGATGACTTTGTATTTTCCACTCTCACTCATTCTTTTCCAGAAATAGCTTCCCTTGTTTGCTCCACAGAGCCCTGCTGGAAGTGGGTGGAAGGACACGCATCTGGGAGCGGTGTATAAATAGCACAGGGAGAGCAGTTGCCATATTCTGTCCCTGCAGCTCTGCAGAGCAAGCGGGAGCTGAGCCTGAGCGTGGCAAAACTGAGCAGCAGCAGTTTGGGATGGCTTGGCTGAAGCAGGATACTGGATGATGCAAGGGGCTGCAGTGACCCAGAGAAGCAGCTCAGGGCATGACCCAGTGCTGTTTCATAATTCAGAAACCCTCTGTTTTCAGCATCCCTGAGATGCAGTCTTGATGGATGAGGTAGTTGTTGCACAGGGCAATGTTGCTGAACTTTCTCCTGCATATGGAATAGCTGTGCAACTTCAGCGTCCTTTGGGGATGGACCCAGAATTAGAATTGGCTCGAAGGTGAATTTCTGGTGTGGATGACAGCTGAAAGAACAGGGGAGTAATGAGAAACCTGCTTTTGGTCAAGTTCAAGGAGGAGATTTGGAAAGGGTTTTGAGTGAAACAATGAGAGAAAGCAGCAACTAATTTAGCATGAGCTTGCAAATATTTTGTCCCACCCAATATACCATTTTTTCCTTATATTTGGAATTGTTTCTTCTGTTGTGCACCCTTGTTCACTTCGTAAATAATCAGAAATGCAATTTCAAAATTAAAATACAGAAAACCTCATTACATATAATATCTGGAGCAGTTTGGCATTTAAGAGATGCAACATGCTGTTCTGAGTAGCATAAACCAGCAATATCTGTCTGCTCTTACGTGCTTTCTCCTCTCTATTCCCAACTGAATTTTTCCATCTTACACTCTTTTTTTACTTCTTTACTTCACCTTGCAGATACTGTGGTCCAGAACTTTGGGGGAGCAAACTGATGGTTTGTTGGAAGAGTGGTTGCTCAGTGCTCTTTCCTGCTGCATTTGAGGATGATAGTGGTAGCAGCTGGGCTGTGACACAAGAGCAGACAAGTGGCATGTGGATGGGAAGGGACAGGATGCCTGTGATGGAGAGCTGCTGTTGTGTCATCTGAAGACCATCTTAAGGGACTGATAGAGACCTAGAAAGATCAGCATGGATGTAAGAGGTATCTGGATTTTCTGAGCTGGGAATATATTGGTGTCGGTCTATAAAAGCCACAAATTTAATCAGCTAAAGGTCAAAGTAATTACAGAGTCTGTGACATTTCCTCCTGGGAGGGAGGCAGCAGTGGCTGTGGTTGCAGCTGTGGGTTTTCACCTTCTGAAAGCTGGCTTGGAAAGTTTTGAATCCCATTTTCCCTCTAGTCTGGTTGTGCAATTAAGGCAGAATTAATAAGAAAACAATCAATTTAGAAACAGGGCTTGGCTTACCTTGCAACTGGCTTGTGGGAATTGCTTCCTCAGGAGACTGAGAGTGAGGAGGATTGGTGCTGGAGCTGTAAGGATACTCTTACCTCTGCTGGTGCCATGGGCCAGGGGGATGAGAGAAGCACTGGTGAATAGCTGGGAAGCACTGGTTAGAGAAAAGGGCACCAGCTGAGTGCCTCCCTTCTCATCCCTTCCCATTAGTGACTGTTAAGTTCTCTGCTGTTTTAATCCTCAATGATTTACTTGGCAGTTTCTGGACTCCTTCAGGAATGATTGACAAAGAAAAAAATCTTACTTATTTATCTGTAATAGTGGCTGGAGACCATTTACTGATGGGCTGTGCTGCCTGTGTTGATGCAGTGAGCTCTCACTTTGAATTCCAGCACCTGAATGGCCTTTTCTGCTTTCTCCCTCCCCAGGTGTACGACTTTGCACTACAGCCAGGACCTCCCGCCCACCAGCGTGGTCATCACCTTCCACAACGAGGCCAGGTCCACCCTGCTAAGGACAATTCGGAGGTAAGAGCTCCTGGGGATCTTTTAAAAGAGGGTCAGTGGGCCAGTGGTCATCATGAGTAAAGGCAGAAACTGTTTGCACTCGCCACAGCAACAGGACCAGACCTGCCAGCTGTGGTCTCAAATGGTGACCTAGAGAAATTAGCCTGAAAGTTGCTCTCTGAGAAGTAGGTTTCACAGTGGGATGCTTGGGAAAGTGAAGGAGCTGTGCTCCCTTTGGAGGGTCTAGCATGGGCAACTCTTGGGATCATCCGCAGATTAGACAGAGTCTGGGCTAAGAGCTTTTGTATCCAGCTGAGTATGAATACTCAGCTGTGTTTTGTCCCAGCCCTCTGGGGACAGCTACCATTCTATGGATATCTGCTCCAGTGCTGCTTTATGAGCTTCTCCAGTGCCCCATTGAGTGCTAGAAAGGCTTGCTAATTGAGAAGCCCTAATGACACACATGCAGACCAGATTTTCAAGGATGGTTTCTGTACTCCTGCAGCGATACGGTGGAGCACTCTGGGCATGTGGCCATTCTTTCATTTGTCAGTTTGTTCTTGGCTGTGTTTTGCTGTCGTGGATAGACTGAAGGCTTCATTTTCACTGCAGGCTTTTGAAATCTGTGCTTAGTTCCAATGTGTGCCTTGAATCTGCAGGTTCTTTCGTGGGAAGATCTGGTGAGGTGTGCCAGGTCTGGGCTGGTGGGTTCCTCTGCAGCAAGCCTGGGTGTGTTGTGCTCTGTGCCAGTAGTGCTGTGAAGGTCTGTGCCCTACTGCAAGTCTTTTAAACCCTGGCATCCCCAGGGACCCCTTGCCATTGCTGGTGCTGGTCAGACTGGGATTGTTGGTTAGGGGGAGGCTTCGGCTGTGCCCTGTTCACTGTCATGTCTCTGCTGAGCTTTCCTCTCAGCATCCTTCTTCAGGTGAGCGTATCTAGAGCCACAAGTGAGTTTGACAGTCCTGAAATTGAATTCCTGCTCTGCTTTATGGTTTCATGCCCAATCCTGTCTCCTTGCTTCACACTCAGTAATCTGTCACTGCTTTCTCTCTCTGGGATGTGTGGATTTTGGGTGACAATGATGCTTGGTGCTGTGTACCACCTCCTTGATCCTGGACCTTATCTTTTGTCTTTACAATGCCTTGCATAAGTTTTCCCTTCTCCAGAACCAGTTGTTTTTGTACCAGAGGTGGCAAGTGTAGTCCTCTAGCCCCTGAGATATAGGGGGCTTATAACATGTGAAGTGCAGGGATGGATTTTAATCTCATTTCTCCTCATAACTCTGCACCTGACTGTGCCTGTGATCATGAGTGATGTCACATGAGAAATGTTAGACCCATGGTACAGCTCTTAGGCCTGGGTCCTCCATATCTCTTTGTTAGAGAGCCATTCATTGCAATGATGGCAGGGTTAGAAATACAAGTCCATTTAATTTTTACTTCTTCCTCTGATGATTGTCCTTTGAAGTTCCCTGTTTCCAGCATAGAAAGACTTTCATCCTTGTTCCTATTTTTTTTCTTTGCTTGACTTGATTAATTGACTTTACTGCTTCCCTTACCTGGTTGTGTGTGATTTTCACCAAAGCTTTGCCCCTTTGCACTGCTCCTCCTCACTTAGGGGCCCTGCCAATTCCATTGCTCATATTTTATCTGTGGGGAAGTTTTCCCCAGCTCTGGAGACCCTTCTGAGCCTTCGTGTGAGTTCATCCCCCAACGGTTCCAGAGCCCCACAGAGCATCCCACTGAGCTGCACTCCAGAGGCAAGCCCGGGCAGTGAGGAACTGACACGACAGCTTTGGGTCCCTATCTCCTCTCCCTGTTCCTAGACTGAGATCCTGAACTCTCCTGAGCTGATCATCTTTCTTCTGGTCCCCATGGTTTGGAGGTGGCCTTTTGGGATCAGGGTTTGCAGTTTTCCTCCTGGATGCAGTGCCTAGAGGCTTTCTTTGATGCCGATAAGCTTAGGGATACTAATCCTTGGTGGCAAGCTGCTGATGTGGCTCCTGCTCAGTTCCTCTCAAGATGTGGTTGTGCACCTATTGCCACCTCCCAGCCTCTTTTTGGACCCAGCTGAGGGCTCATCTGCCTCTTTAGCCTCTGTAGGTCAATTTGCTGTGCCTTCTGACTGCTTGGGGCTTTTTTCCTCTTGCTTGCCAAATACTGAGTTTAGTTAGATCTTCCAGATGACTCCATCCCACAGTGGCTGTAACAACATGGATCATTTTCCTTGGCCATTGAAAACAAACTCTGTCCTCCCTTTGTGCCTTTTGGGGCAGTCTGTGGCCAACTCCTCTGAGCATCGTGGTGGGAAAATTTGGCATATCTGCTACCCTGTTCTCCCCAGTATATGTCCACAGTGATACCACTCAGGTGACAGGTATAACCCAGGACAGGCTGAGGAACAGAGGTGATTTTTCTGTAGCTGGTGGAAGATTCTGAGTTGCAAACCTTGTTTCCTGAGTTCCAGCATGTTGGATTTTCCAGCCCCATTGCAGAATCAGTGTTCTCAGTTAATCGCCCTATCAGGAGCAAGAAATAGGACAAAGGGATATTTCTTGGCTTGTCCAGAGCCATGGGTGATGGGGCACTGTCCCTGCAAAAGGGGCACATCCTACAGGACCCCATGTAAACATGGAGGAGTGCCAGAGGGAAGTGCTGCTGAAGGCAGCAGGGGAGGGAATTGTGGAATTGCCTCTTGCAGAGGTGATCATGTACCTGATGAGCAGGAGGGATTTTGCTATTCCTGTGGTTTTCCTGGATGCTTGAGAGCCTCAATGCTGCCCAAGTGATGAGGCTGAGCTGTGTTGCAGGCTCTTGGCAGGAAGCAGCAACACACGGCCTCCACGGCACCCCTTACTTACCCATGTCACTCTGGGAGCACTTGGGAGGGTTCGCTTATGGACATTTTGCATTGTCAGAGTTATTGAGAGAAGCTGGTGGATTGTGTTGAATAATGAATTAATTTAAAATTTTCATGATCTTTTCTCTGACCATGTGCCAGCTGGAAGTAAAGCAGGGGAAAAAAAAAGTAAGTTTATCAAAGGCCCACATCTCTGGAAATGGTGAGGTCAGCATTTATAAATGCATGTGCAACTGTGCTTGTGAATATGTGCAACTGTCCAGGGAGTAGGAGATGGGTGTCGTGAGAAGGGGAAATAGAAAATAGGAGAACAGACCAGAAAGGAGATGGTCAATAGCAAAGTAGCTCTGGAGATTTTTTTAAGGTTTTTTTTTTTACTGTGCGGATGGTGAAGAAAATAACATTGTGTTGTTTCAACCACTGGCTTTTCAACAAGTTCCTTACCATCTGTGCTTCAGTTTCACATATTTCAATCTCCAGGGCTCAGTGCCTAAAAAATGGTGAGAGTCTCCAACAGTGCATGAGGTGAGACCATGTGAGTAAACCCAAGGTGGGAAGGCAGGAGCAAGGGAGGCATTTAAAATGAAAATGCCTCATAAAGAGGCATTTAAAATAAAAATTCAAATCCCACCAAAACAACAATTTCTTCTTTCCTGTCTTTCTATCCTATACTAGCCTGGATTTAGCAAGGGAATCCTAATCCTGTCATGTGGATGACCTGCTGGGCAGACGGTGAGACAGTCTCGTTTACTCTGCTGAGTGGTTTTTATTTATTTATTCTTCAAACTTGCAGCTGAGGAGCTAAGGGCAGGAATAAGAAAATTTAAATTATTTACCTCTTGCTGACAAACCAAAACACATCCTTTGGCAGGAGTCCTGATGCAAGTGCTGTGAATACCACATCAAATATTTAGATTGCTAATTAGCAGAGTGAGTATCATGCCTTTCATTTTCCAGTGCTCACAGGTGAGAGAAGCAGTGTGCTGGGCAGCCAGCACCTCTCACCTTCCCCTTGTGCCACCACCTTGTCTACATCCAGACACATCTGAGACAGGGAGGTGACAAAAGCCTCCTTGCTTAGGCACCACAGAGAGCCTGTGCCATAACTGAAATGAGCCTGATTAAAGAAGCAAAAACAAGCCAGGTGTTGCATAGAAACTGTATAATTAGCACTTTGTGCTGACTATTTTTTCATTTCTTTTTTTCTTTTCTGCTTTTTGCTTAAACCCTGGACTTTTTTTTCCCTCTTAATTTGCTAATCATCTCTCGCGGTGACTGAGTACACAGCCCTCCATGCGCTCTTACCTTTTGATGTTAACATAAGAGAACTCTTGAATTTCAAAGAGCTTGGTGGGTATTTGAAAGAATAAAATGCAAAAGCCGCAGTGTAATCAAAGCTCATTATGGTTATTCTTGGTGTGATGTCTTTCTTCCTACATAATTAGCCATTTGGGGTTGTTCATTTTGGTGGGTATTTTCTCTCCATACTCTGTCTGATTTCGATAATTGTGACCCTTGGCCCTTTTCATACTTCATTATCCTTCCAAAGGCGTTTTTTTTCCCTCCCAACAAGTCCTAATATGTTGCCATGGAGAGAATTAACAGGTTCACGAGTTCTCAAGGATGGGTGTCCACAGTCACCTCTGTAAAGCAAGTGGGTGATGACCAAAACCACACTGACTTGGTCAGAAGGTCTAAATTCCCTCCTGCAAACATTTTCCATTGTCTTACATGGTCTGGGTGACTTTTGCACTAGTATTTATTCGAAGATGAAATTGCTGGATCCAGTGGAAAAGGATCCAGACAAATTCTTGAGGAGGATGGAAGAGGGGACCTTAGAGTAAAAATTTAAGTTGAAATTCTCCATGGCTATGTCTGTATAAGGTAAATAAGTTCGAACAAAGAAAATTTCAGCATTGTCTTTTCAAGAGAATTTAGCAGCAAACCTCTTCTTATTGGGCTCAGTAAGTGCTTTCTGGACTGGAGGCATGAGCTTTCATTTTGATGGTAACAGGTCTTTTGGCATTTTAAGGGAGAAAATGTTGTCATCTTTGGTGCAGCAGAACTTTAAAACTGTTTAGCTTTGTTCATTTATGCCCATCACTGCAGTATGTATCTACCTATGTTTGATTTCAGGGAAAAAAAAAATCTATAATAACAGAGGGACTTCAAAGCACTATAATATTGTCTTCTGATTTTACCCATATGAAAGGAAAAAAAAAAGCCATGCACAGACATAAAGAAAGGAAAGTATTAAAAAAAAAATCAAAGCTGAGCTGAAGCGCAAGTAATAGAAAAGCTGGCTTTGAATTTTTAAAAGTGCTTTTATGGTCTATCTAAAAAAAACAAACCCAAAAACCATAATGTTGAAAATGTGGAGGATTTGATGCCTTTTTTCCCATCCTCCCTGAGGAGCACTGCAGGAGGGGTGCTTATATTCTGTGTTCGCAGCATCATATGTGTGTTATTACATGGTTAATAGAGCACCAGGCTGAAAATGCACTGGAGACTTGAATTTTGCTGGGCATGTCTCTGAGCCTAGGCTTGGCAGTGTTTTTGAGGCATGCTGGGCTCTGTGCAGCGATTTGCACGGGCAGTAATGAGCTGAACATGTGCTGAAACCAGTGGACATCAGGTCCCATAGAGCCAGCCTTTGGACTGCCCTTGCCAGGGTGAGTTGTTCACTTGAATTTGGGAAAAGTGTTGCGTGCTGTGTGAGTCCCACAGAGGATTTGATGGGAGAGGGAAGTGATGGTAAAGGTGAGGGGGTGCTGTGCCACCCATAAATGGTGTCTGTAGTTAGCCCCATGGAAAGGTGATAGTTTATGGATCCAGAGGAGTTCTTGGAGACATCCTTCCCTCATGGATCAGCATGCTGGCCTTTTCCCCCTCGCTGTGGTCAGTCCCATAAATGCCCACTGTTGGCATTCAGAGGTCATCTTCCCTGATTTATGGGGTGGCAAGCCCAGGCACAGAGCTGGCAGCAAACTGCTTAACCCGGGAACTGCAGCTGAGCTGAGACTGGGCTGCACCTCTCCCCAGCCCAGGGCCTTGGAAATGGCCCATTTCCTTCCAGAAGATGTGCTCTGGCAGGAGATCCTCTAAGGTACTGAGTACTGCTTAGAGCCCAGGCCTGAGCCAACACAGCCCAGTGCCATGGTTTTGGTTGAGTTATTCTGGCTGGTACCGGAATGAGCAGAATCAGCCTCTTTGCAGCCACCTTCCCACAGCATTAAGCCCTGCATTGCATTTCTGGTAGCCAAGTCTACAGGGAAGACCAGGCAGAGGCAAGCCTTGAATGTTCCAAGTTTCCCACTGTCTTCTCCCTTCTCGCTCTCGGTGGGTTATTTATTTATTTTGCTGGCTTTTTTACAAGCCTGATTCTTTCCTGCAGGTTGCACAGAGTTAGGTTTCCAGGCAATCAGCACTTGTTAAATATTCCACTAAGCATGATATTGCTCTCCTGTCTCTGTCTACTGATGCTCGGCTATGGTAATTTGCTGAACTCAGCTCTGGCGTACGGGGATTTCTAAAAAATAACAAGCCTATTAATAACAATAATTAAAAAACACTTGACAGGTGGAAACAGCACATCTAAATTGTTCTGTGTGCCCCAGTGGGAGGAGGGGCGCTGAGCCATTTTTTTCCCAGTACTTCATTCAGGCTGTGGGTGTTGGAGAGATGTTGTTTAACTCTGCTTGGTACAAGCCAAAGTGTTGGGGTGGCCACAGCAGCTCCACACTGTTGCTTAGGGGACAGTGGCTTTCTCTTCCTTCAAACATTAGCATACAAGGCATCTGAAATGGGGAAAACTTCTGCCAATATCCTGAAACAGGAAGAGGCAAGGATTGTCTTCCCAGAGAAAGTAATTCTTGGAAGTGATTTTTGAGGAACTCCACAAGGGAGTTCTAGGCTTACCCACTCTGGTCTGATAGAAAATCCCCAGTTCTGAGGATTTTTGGGGAAAATAAAAACCAGCATGGAGGAAGGATTCATTATATATGGAAGAAATTATTTTCTATGAGTTGCTCAGAGAAGTTGTACATGCCCATTTACTTGAAGTGTTCAAGGCCAGGTTGGATGGGGCATTGAGCACACAGGCCTAGTGGAAGTTGTCCCTTCCCTGTGGCACTGGGATTGGAACTGGATGATCTTTAAGGGCCCTTCCAACCCAAACCATTCTATGATTCTATGTCAAGCATTTGCCTTGGGATGTCCTGTATGCTTTACAAAAAAATCTAGTTCAACTGTTTCTCTCTGCTGGGTTGTAATTCCAACACCTGGAAGGGAGGGAGTACATCAGTGCAGGCAGAAGGCACCTGGCAAAGGGGAACACCCTGGTTGGGGTGGGCTGCATTTTTTGCCAGCTGGTTGGGTGGCTCCCAAGTCCCTTGGGGCTTCTGCCCTTTATAGCTCTCCTTACTGTGGTCTGGGCCAGGGATGTGGTTTTTCCAGATTTCCAGGTGCTTTTTTTTGCCAGAGTTTTGGGTGCTTGAGAGACTGGGAAAACCTGTTCATAAGGATCTGACAGGGGACCAAGGGTTGCAAGATTGTTGGGTAGTTGTGTGACTGTCTTCCTGTGCCAGTGGGAGATCTGAATGTCTGAAATTTTGGGGGGATTTTAAATCCTTTGTGGAAAAGGAACCGTGCTCAGGATGAAGGCAAAGAAGTTTAAATGCTGTAAAAGCCTATACAACCTCACAGGTATTATCAAAGCCCAGCTCAGCTTAGGGATCTTTTGGGATGCTCTGGAGCTTCTTCTTGAAGCAGACAGTCTTGACCCTTTGCTGGGGCAGGATTTTAAGTATGTGCCGTAGCAACTGCAACTCTGTGCCTTATGTGTTGGGATGACTTTGCAGTGCTGTTTTTATGGAGATGAAATTGCTGGAGCGAGCGCAACTGATCCATGACCTCTACACCATAAGAGAAAGGGAAAGAACACGTCTAGATTTTTTAATAATAACAATAATAACCCTTGGTGGCATAATTAAGGGAAGATTGTAGCTTTGAGCAATGTTTCACAGCGTCTGTCCACATGGAGGGAGCTGTGAACCACATCCTCCAGCCTCTCTCTTTTATTACCTAGGTGGGCTCCAACCATGCTCTTATCCTCTCGGCAGCCTCCAAAACACAATCAGCTCGTGGATAAAAGCAGGAGTTGTCCTGCCTCAGCTGTGAGCTGTGTAAAGATGGGTTTGAGCTGGGTAATTTTCTCTGTGTTGGCCCTGCTGTTGCTGGACACCGTATCATTAGCCCCAGAGGAGGTGGAGAGGTGACAGCAGCTTTGCTGCAAGTCCAGTTAGAAATCTTGGTGCAATTTGGGGGAAAAAAGCACCAGTTTTTCCTGGCTTTACGTGGGGCTGTGCTTTTGCTCACAAAGGTGAGGAGGGTAAATCTCAGCTATTTCCTAGGAATACAGAGCACTTGGTTCCTAGATCAGGCTACAGGGAGTTGATAGCCAAGCACTGTAGATTACTGGGAGGTGGTTTCTGGGTTCTTACCTAGTATATCCTTTCTGGAAATCCAAGTCTGGCCTTCTGTGCTTTGGCAGGCGTCAGTTCCTCAGCTTTTCCACTCCATTTGCTGGGTTGTTAAGTTGGTCAAGCACTGTCATGGATTTTCTCTCTTCATTCCTTAGCGTGCTGAACCGCACCCCAGTACACCTTGTCCATGAAATCATACTCGTGGATGACTTCAGTGATGACCGTAAGTGACCCTTTCCCTGTTAAAAGCAAAGGGCCAAAAAGCCTGTAAGAGACTGGGATTAGTGCTGAGCATGGGAGAGTTTGCTAGAGTGGAAGGAAATTTAAAGCTCTGTAGCTGTGAAGAGCAAACCCTGCTGTGCTGGGTTTGCATTGCCACTTATAGAATTCAAATTCCAGATGATCCAGCCTCTTCTCACGAAAATAATGCAAGAAAAGCGCTTGGCAAATCATTTTTATGCCCAGCAGATGTGAATCCAATCCTTACATGGCTGTATCCCACCATGGCCTTGGTGTGTTTGATCTGGCTTTCAGCTGCAGCCAAGAGCAGTTCTGGGTTGACACCACTGGAATTTCATAATACAGTGACAGGCTGACTTTCTTGACCCTATGTATCTGTTCTGCATACATTTATGTAGGTGGTCAGCAGCTCTTGATTTTTTTTTCCACCTTCTTTTTCATCCATGGAAAGAGGATTCCCTGCATGGGTTTCCCATTTCTGAGGTACACCATAAATAGCATTGTACACCACACAAACAGCCCACATCCTCCTGCTGTTCCCTCCCGGTTGACAGCGTGATTCAAGGGAAATCAATAGCTCTGGTCTCCAGTAGAAGGTAGCTGTAGCCCCAGGGCCTCCCAGGGAACCACCCCAGATAAAGACCTTGCCTAGTGCAATGGGAGAATTGAAGATCTAACTGCTCGAGAATGCTGTCTCAGGCATAAAAAGGATGATAAACTGGCTGAGTGGTCTGTGGCACTTACGTTTCAAGGAGCTGCAAAATAAAGCTGTTTACTTGGAAACGTGAAAACAAAGCCAGATAGGTTTCTTTAACAAATGGATCTAGGCTTTGCTCTTGGATGTTATAAATAGGCACTGTCTCAGAGAGCATTAGGGACAGATTTCACACAAGACCCGCTTCTTGGCATTGATACCTCCCTGGGAAGTTGCTGAAGCCAGGGGAAGGAGCTGCTGTGATTATGGTGATCCCTGGAGCAGCTCCAGCACACGAGGCAGGAGGGCTGGGCGAGTCTGGGAACCAACAGAATGGCTGTGACAGGGAAGAGGAGCAGGTGCAGGGACTTGAGCTGCCCTGGAGAACAGCAGGACAGGATTTTTGGAGTGGAGGAAGTAAATGCCAGGTATTTGGCTAAATAGGCAAAGCACTTGCCTTCCTGGAAGGAGGCAGGTTTGTAGGAACACAGCTCCTCTGTTCCAGCATGCCAAGTGCTGTGAGCCTGGGAGAAGGAGCAGGCCTAGGTTTGAACTCATCTCAGGGCACCAGAGGGGAGCCTGTTCCCTGTGTAACTTAGGGCAGCCCCTCTGCTACTCAGCACTTCTCAGCGATCTGACATCTTTGCTGTGATAGTCTGAGCCTGCTGGCATCTGCTCTGCATGCATTTACATAAAATACATGCATTTGCATAATGCACTACACACACATGGTCAGTTTTTTCCCTGCAACCCACCCCAAGCAATTAGTGCTTTTATCTCATGCCCAGTTATGTCTCGTTTCTCACCTCTCTCTGCCTGCTGACTTTATTCACTGGGATGCAATTCTTCAGCATGTGAGTTCCCACTATCCCCAGATTTTCACTGTGAGTCTGTAGCCAAGCCCTGCCACTTCTGCTCCGTTCCAGCTCTGTCCCTAAATTATTAGGGATGTGGGTACAGAGATCTCTTGCTGACAGATTTCTGGAGAGGGTGAAGGTGCTCAGGGGGTTGTGTGGGTTCAGGGGTTGGGCAGAGTGGATGAGGCACTCAATTCTGTGTTTATAGTGCTGAGGAAGAGGAAGTAGAGGGGGGTGAGAGCCATGAAAGGGTTGTGGAGGTCAGTGTGGGTGTGACATCCTCCTGACATCCTCCACTTTCTGCTGGCAGAAATCTGGGTGAGGAGGGATCTTAGGGCTGCGTATGGGGGTTGCAGGACCTCCCTAGCTCAGGTGTAGGTGGCTGTCAGGTCTTTCTGCCCCATGGAGCTCTTGCCCAGGGCGTGGGGAGCCCCCAGCTGCTCAACAGGGCTCTCTTTGAGCATCCCTTCTCCTCGCTGAAGGCTCCAGGCCGCCGCAGGAAGCTCCTGCCCTGCCAGGCAGACGCTCATCAACAGCTTGTGTGTTGCTTTGCAGCTACCAAAAATAGTCATTTGCATTAATGTGCAAAAATTTAGATTCTGACCTGAACCACAACTTTTCTATGCTGATTTTAGAGCATAATTCAGCTGCTCTCAGTGTAAATCTGCTGAATTTACACTAGTTTTATGAAAACTGCTGCTCTGCCAGGCCAAATTTATGCTTCATGAGCTCAGGAGTATGGCTGTTGTGACCCAGCAGTGCCATTGCCCTAACAAGCCATCAGCCAGTACAGGACAGGCTCCTCTCCCTGCTCCCAGTCTCTCCTAGGAGCCTCCATTTCTGCTGCCAGAGCCACCGTGGGGGCTGAGAGTGACGTGTCCTCTCTTTGTGTCTCCCAAGCTGATGACTGCCGCTTGCTGGGCCAGCTCCCCAAGGTGAAGTGCTTGCGGAACGGACGGCGGGAAGGTAAGAGCTGCCTGCCCACAGCCCACGTGGGAAACATGGGTTTTGGGAGGTGTGAGAGTGATGGAGCCAGGGGGAACCTCCGTGGAGTGGTTAACAAGGAGGTCAGTGGCTCCTGGGAACAAGAGGAGCCCTGATAAAAGAAAATGTGATAAAGAGCTGGGATTTGAAATGGATCTCCCCTCTCTCACTGAAAAAGATGGGACTATTAAGATATCCAGTGAGGCTCAGCTGTAGCTTATTAGCCAGAAAATTAGAACAGGCAAAACAAAGCCCCGGGTCTTATTTGTAAAGATGTTTGCTCTAATGAAAGAGAGAAGATCTGCTCCTGCTGCTTCTGTGGGATTTTTTTTTTTAAATAATTAATTATATTTGAGAGATTAAGAAAGGCTATATGGAGGATGAATGCATGTCCTACTGGGCTGCTGCTGGCAACCTTTTGAGACATCTTTCCATTCTCCATAGTCTGAACGTGTGTTTCAAATCCTGGTTTGCAGTATTAGGATAACTAAAAGAAGTTTTTTGATGCTGCAAATCCAAGGTGTGCATCCAGGTCAGTGTTGGGTTGAGACTGAGGAGTGGAGAAAGTTCTTTTCTCTTTGGATTCTTTCTGCAGAGGGTTTCAGCTCTGCAGCTCTGGTGACAGGGTGGCATCATGGGTGTAAGAGGCATTCCTGCTTTGGCAGGAGGTTAAGGGCATCTCCATACCCCTGCACCTCCCTCTCGCCTTTCTCCTCTGTGCTATGGGGCCGTGTGTGTGCTCATCTACAGCAGTTGATAGACCTGCAGTTATTGATGCTCTATAAATCAGTCGCCATGTGGGAACTCAACCTTACCTTGCTGAGTACATCGCTTAAACTGTATCCCCCAGGGACTGCCAGGGTTTGGGAAGGGCAGGGGAGGGTAAGTAACAACATACCTATGCCCAAGATCTTAGGAATCACAGAGGGAGATACAGGGACAAGTCTGCTTTGCAGGAAGAGACCTTGGCAAATGTTGGATGCTCCAGACTTTGTTCACACGTTCCCTCTCCTTCTAACAGGCTGTTCCTTAACCCCTTTCCCCTAGGGAATTTTAGTATGAGAGTCAGTGACCTCCTGCATGAACCTGATGTATGGCTGCTCCCTAAAATCCCGTTTCTCTTTATCTGCCCGTATGTCCCTTTGTATTGCCACTGTTTCTTCTTCATAAAGTTTTGTTCCCTTGAGTCACCTGTGTCCCCTCTTGTTTGCCAGCAAACCATCCCCTTTCTTATGCCATTGAAGCGTCCCATTATCCCTTTCTTATCTCACTGAAGTTCCCTTGAGCATCTGCTACAGGCAGGAGAAGTGTTGGAAAGCTGGTTAACCTGTGGAAGTAGGAACAGGGCATCTTTAAGACCAGTGATCTTGCCAAAGAGTCTAGTGTGAAATTCATGTGTGCAGCTGCTTTCCATGACCTCCCTCTTTTTTTATTTTTCATTTTCACAAATGCGTGCAGCAATCCATGCCCATCTCCAGATGATTCCAAGTTCACTATCATGGCCCTGATAAGTGAAGAACCTTCAAAAGCCAGCCCTCTTTCCTTGGTGGAAAATGTGTTCCCATTAAGCTGCAGATCAGCAGTGCTCCAGGGTGGGAGAGAGATCTGGGGGTCACTGGGACACCAAGAGGTCACACCAGGAAAAAAGTTAGTCTGAGAAAAGCTTAATTCTGGTACAAGGTGTTCCCGCCCTCAACTCCTCTGTCCCATTCTCCACTGCCTCACATTTCTGTTAGATCTGTTGCCTGCAGAGGGTCATGAAAGCATTTTGAGTCATGTTTTGTCCCAGAAGGTGACTGTAGAACTAATTGTGCCAACTACATATTGGCATAAATGCCGTAAATCTGTAACTGTGGTGGAGCCATTTATTTCTTTGGGGATCTTAGGAAATGGATGGCATACCTAGCAGCACTGGAAAGAGACAGTGAACCTGGGCCATGTTTTATCTGGGTGGGATTTAGGCAGGTTAAAACCCAGGAGAAGCACAAGCGGAGGAGGCTGGGGATGTTACCCAGGCAGATGCTGGGCAGCAGCTGACACGGTGCATCCCTGAACAGGTCTGATTCGGTCCCGAATCCGAGGGGCAGACATGGCAAAAGCAGGTGTCCTGACCTTCCTGGACAGTCACTGCGAGGTGAATAAGGACTGGCTGCTCCCTCTGCTACAGAGGATCAAAGAGGTGAGTGCTCTGAGAGCCCAGAGTCACCCTCAGGGAATGCATGCCCAATGTCCCCTTCCTTTTCCTCTCAGTGGGCGTGACCACCCAGCCATAGCCAGCTGCATGCAAGCATCCAAGTAAAGGGTTCTAAGAGGCCTTTTGGGGTACAAAGTGGCTTTTTCAGGTCTTCCTCTACCCTGACCAGGCTGGTGGGGTGTCTGTGTGACTGGGAGAGCATGTGGGTGGGTGGGACAAGGTGTCTCCCAGGGCAGTGGGACTCTTAACTGGCAAGCACAGGTTGAGTGGTGATAGGGGAATACGTGGGCAGTGCTCCAGAGAGATTTTAATTAGGCTCATGTAAAATGCTCAGTGATGGTGATTTAAGGGAGTGACGGCTCCTTGAATAGGGGCCGAATTTAATTTCATGCAAATTAAGCGCTAATAAATTGATTTAATAGGATTTAAATTCTGCTGATTTCAGAGCAGACAATGACATTCGCCTTTCTCTGGCGGCGACTCTCTTGCCAGACGTGCACACAGAGGCTGCTGGCGCCTTGTCACTCGAGTCAGGGGAGCTCTGTGCCTGTGACCTGCTGGCAGCAGAGTGCAGGCATTGAAGCCTTTAGCTCCAGGGTCTGCACCATCCTTTCCCTTTGCTGTGCCTCACTCCTTCACCCTTGCTACACCTCTGGCTCCTGATGGCTGGTGTTAATTACTCAGCAGTTTTATGACTACTGAGTTGCATTGACATAAGGGCAGCTGAGGAGCAAGGGGAGGCTGAGGTGGTGGGTCATGGAAAATCCTGGCTGGCTGGTGTTCGCAGTGACCCTCACCTGAGGCATCCTGCTTTTCACACCTGCAGATGTGGTAGCTGGGATGACTGGGCTGTGCATCCCCTCTGTGTCAGCGATGGGACCAGGGGGAAGAGGGGCACAGCACCAGGTCAGGTGCCTCCACATGGGCAGGGCCAGCCAGTGCTGAAGAGGTCCCAGCCTCGTTTGGCAGGCTGGCCACAATGCTGCTGATAGATGGTAATGTAATGAAAATGGTCTTTGCATGTCATCGGTCGTGGCTCTGGTAGAGTTATGAGAACACATACTGTGATATCCCATGGGAGCTTCAGAGCTGGCCTGCCCAGGGTGGGGTTCACTACTAAACTTTACAGCATCACTTGTTCCTCTGGGCTTTCTGAAGGTAGGCATTCCTTGCTTTTTGCCAAAGCCCTGCTTGTACTTCAGTGAGGAGTGTCCAGAGCAATTGCCCCTTTCCCAAGCGGGGATTTTGATGTGTTTTGTCAGGAGAAGGGCAGAGAAGGCAGCAGGAAGGGGGCTGGCAGATCTGCTTTTCCACACAGCTGCAGGACTGTGCCCCATGTCGAGCACCCGTGGGGTGGGTGAGTGTGAACGCCGTGTGCAGCATCACCAAAGGAGTTTCAGTGGCTTGTGGTCTGAATGCAGGATGAAGCACACACATCACCTCTGTGAACTCTTCTGGATTTAATCTTTCCCCAGCAGGAAGTAAGGCTGTCTGGAAGCTTGTAGTGCTGCTCCTACTGCCCTGACCTTGCCCAGTATCTTGCAGCCTTAGGCAGTAGGGGAGATGTACTACAAAGAATGTTGAGGAACCTGCAAAGCTACAGGGGTACTGCTTGCCTGCTTTTTAACTGCTCACAGAAGCTGCGAGATGAGGGCAGAGTCCTCTGTCTCCTTCCAGGCCCACTGTACCCATCCTTGCCAGCTGGGTTAAAGTATTGATCAGTGAAGTGTATGAAATGTTACTGCTGCCACCTTCAGGCTGTGCTCAAGAGATAGGCTCCCTGTCCAACTGCTCCATGAGGATCAGCTGCCTAGGAAGAGCATTTTCTCACTGTTGCTCCCAGGAACAGTCTGTTTTGAGCTAATGTGGTTTAAGTTCCAAGCAAATGAGTGCTGAGTTCCTCAAAGCTCACCCATTCCTTTTGCCACCACAGCCCAGCCACCCCATGCATCGCTTCTCTTATTTTCTCAGCCAGAGCAGCTATTCCTGCCACTTTCCATGGTGGGAAGTGCCAGAGCACATATGTACCACTATGCACCCGTGTGGAGGTGCCACTCAAGCTCCTCCTCGAGCTTTCCCAGCAGCTGATGGCTTTCCCCCCCACCCCGAGGCTGATGCTCACTGGTGGGTATGAGCAGCACGTAAGCAGCATATGGATTTGGAAACAAGCAGGAAGAGCAAGTGATGGGAGTGTGGAGGAAAGAGAGGGGTTCTGGGGGATCTCAGCCCTGTGCCTGGGAGGGTGCCTGTCTCAGGGAGCAGCAGTGATGGTCAGTGTCTCGCACCAGCATGTTTGCAAACACGTGGTTGAGAGTGTGGACCTGGGCTCTTATTTTTACTTATGGAACAAATATCTCTAAAACCATTAATGGTGCATTTCAATTGAGTAACTTCTCTAAAAATGTAATTTTCCATCCCGAGGTATTTTTACTGTGTGATTCAACAAGCTTGCCCCAAAACTGGATTTGCAAATGGCACTGGGATGAACCAATGAATGGTGACCCCCTACTCCCAGCTCAAATACCCCCCAGTCTGGTGCTTTCCTGGGAAAAAGGAGACACATGAGGGGCATGCCTAATCTTTGTCTAATCCTGCTGTGGGGCCAGAGGAGCAACTGTGGCCCTTTTTGTTGATCATTACAAGGTAGAGGCTGAGAGCCACACTGCAGCCAATGTCCTTCTCCAAGGCTGAAGTAGATCTGTGATCTTCAGGACCATTTTCTGAGTTTTTTCCTGTTGGTTTAGATCCATACATAGATGTGTTTGAGAAGTGCATTGCAGAAATGAATTCTTAGGTTTGTGAGAGAATTGAAGGTTTGGGTGTTGTTAATATTAACATGCCCTGGTATGGCTGGGTATCAAAAAAACCCCAGAAAGATGAAGCTGCCTATAATAAGATCTGGTGCTCAGCCCAAAATAAATCATAGCAACAGCTCTGTGCTCTTGAGCATGCCGTGCTTTTCTTTTGAGGGTCAGAGAGACCTTAATGAAAGCTGAGTAAATATAAGTGTTCCCAGGATATGGCAGGGAAAGTGAGGCAGGGAGAAGACAGCACTGCTCCAGGTTGGTGTTTTGCAGTGGTGCACTGAGCCCAGATGTGAAGGGGATTTTCTTAGAACAGTTGTGGTGTGTAGTGAGTAGCAGTGATTCGAATTGATATTGGGGGTGAATGTCAGCTAGCTAGAAGTGCTCACCAGTAAGATGCTTGAGGGGCTGGTTTTAAATGAGTAGAGTCAATCTTTCCACCAGGATGCAATGCTCAGCACACAAAGCAGATACTTTTCTTAAAATCTTCCCCCTGTCCTCAGGCAGTTAAAGGATGCTTGGCTTTACTAAGCTATGGCAGCTTGGGGGGCACTGTGCAGCAGCCACGATGGATTTGGAGGGTTTGAAAGGCTCATCGTGCTTGGATATGGCTTGTGTTTCCCGTGCATTACAGAGGTGCAGCAGACCTTGCTTGCCCTTTCAGTGAGATTTTGACTCACAGCAAGTGATGGTGAGAGCCCTGGCTTGACCCTGTTTTGGAAATACCAAGTTTTTGTCATGCTCAATTGGAAAATCAGCTGTAGTCCAGCTCCCGTCTCATGGCCTTCGATTGCTTCTTCCTACAGCTGCATTTGAATACTTCTTTGTCAGGACTAATTTCTAAAACAAAGTCTTTCCCCAGTGAGAGAGCAAGCTTGAGTGTGCTCAGATGCTTTCCTTTGTATAGCTGTGAAAAACAATTTGATCTGGCGAGGGTAAAACCTTGAAGTTTGAGCTATAATTGGAGTTTGGGATTTTTGAAAAGAAAAAGGGAGATAAGAGACCAGTCAAAGCTGTCAGAGTCTCTTCCTCCTGTAGATATTTTTGTTCATAACTGTTTGTATAATCTCTTTGCCCATAACAAGATGTTAATTAAATCACCACCAACTATTTTGAATAAATCACGTCTTTCTTTTTTAACCCTTTCACACCTTTGGCAAAACTAAGTGTACTGCCATAATTGGTGCTTTTAAAAAAATACCCATATTTAAACTATTTGGCTGTGTTTTTCCTCTGTCATTTCAATTGCCTGTTTGTCACTTGACTTCTGAAATCCAGTTTAAAGTATTTAAGGAAGGTGAAAAGGGAATATTTTGGTGAATTTGCAACAGGCAGAAGGAGCTTTGCATCCAGCCCAGCTGGGTGCCAAGTACGGGTGCAGTCTGAGGATGAGGAAGCAATGAGGGGCACTTGTCCCTGGCAAACCTGAATAACACCAGTGTTTCCCTGGTGTCTCCAGGAGTTTGGAGTCCCTTGCCCAGTTTGAATGGTGTTATCTGAAGTCATGGGTATTTTTCCTTCTGCTTTGCAGGATCCCACCCGGGTGGTCAGTCCCGTTATTGACATCATCAACCTGGACACTTTTGCTTACGTGGCAGCTTCATCAGACCTCAGAGGAGGTAAGTCCAAGCTTTGTGCATGTCCTATGGACATCCATTCCATGGTGGGAATGTGCACTGGCCTTTGCACCGCACCTCTGTCTCCTGCTGCCTCACAAAGAAGGACATTAACACTGCTCAGTGCTCCCAGGCTACTCCACACACAGGCAGGTGTGGTGTGAGGAATGCGCTTGCTACAGTGGATGAGGCGGTCAAGCAGGAAAGAAGGGTCACGTCAAAGCCATCCTGAGCAGCACTGGAAGTGACAGGAGGAGATGGGAGATGTCTAGGCAACAACTGGAGGATGCAAGTGTACTGCTGATTAGTATGCCTGTGCTATTTGTAGCACATAGGATCCATCAGAGCGTGCTTCTGTGTGCACAGGGGGCCTAGGTTTCAGCAGCAGCTTTAATTCTGACTTTTCCTGCCTTTGGAGCACTTGACTTTGAAATTGTAATGCAATGTGTTGTTTCTTGTTCTTATGTAGTAGTAAAATATGTTAGGCATTGGACTGTTCTCTCAAGAGCTGCATCTCTGTGGCTGAAGTAATTTGAAAGTCGGGAAAGTGTTCCATCAAACACAGCTTCTGCAGCCTGCATTGCCTCCTAATCCGTATCAATTTCTAATTTCCCCACGGCACTTCTCTACTCTGGTTTTAGGTTTTGACTGGAGTCTGCATTTCAAATGGGAGCAGCTTTCCCCGGAGCAGAAAGCCAAACGACTTGATCCCACCGAGCCTATTAAGTAAGT
The DNA here is from genome assembly GCA_013399455.1 of Anthoscopus minutus. Taxonomy (NCBI): domain Eukaryota; kingdom Metazoa; phylum Chordata; class Aves; order Passeriformes; family Paridae; genus Anthoscopus; species Anthoscopus minutus. The sequence continues at coordinate 161,244 of VWYI01036689.1, read as the reverse complement.
CAGGAGGGGGAAGGAAGGACCCGAGTAATGTGAGGCAGGACAGGCTTCTTATGTGACCTCCTGTGTGTCCCCATGCACCATAGCAGTGTGCAATCTCTTCAAGGACAGCTCTGAACTTCTAGTACCTCTAGCGAGCTCTTGGCTAGCCTGGGTTTTGCAGTACAGCTTCACCTTCCAACACTAAAGTCTGAGAATGCCACAAAGATAGAAGGGGTGTATTTATGGTTACTGAGGTTTTGGTAGTGCTAAGGATTATGGTTAGGGAGAAAGCCCAGTGCTGTAGACAACTGCTTCTCTCAGTTCAGCTACCACTTAAAAATAAGGCAGTTCCACATGATGAACTGGGTGTCTAGTCCAGCCTTCCCAGATCAGCACTGCTCTTCTGGACCTCACTGAAGACACCTCCAAAATGAGGATGTGCAGGAGAAGGAGCAAAGCTGAACAGAAGAGGAGGTGCCATCTGTCCTCATGCCATGGAATGGAGAGAGTCCTTCATTCTGGTGGAAATCTCTGCTGGCAGCAAGCCTGGTGCTGGTGGCTGCAGCCCTAGCCAGATGTGAGGTGTGGAAGACACTGAGTGCTAGGGGCAGCTCAGGGCCTCTGAAGGCTCCCAGGGGAGAAAAGCACTGCTTCTCCTTAGGTTGCTGCTGTTAACAGCAGCTCTCACTGGCTTCCCAAGGGCTGGCCTTGTTTTCCTGTTGAGATTAACCTGAGCACAGCAGTACCCCCAGCTCCTCCCAAGCCTCTACTGAGGCATCCACACTGTCTCCAACTGAATGGATGTGGGACTTGTGCCAGCAAACAGCAAGTCTCCTCCAGCTATCTTCTGGGTCTGCTCTCCCCTCCTCCACAGGCCTTCTCTGTGCAGTTTTTTCTTAGCTAATCCAAAGAAAGAAAAATAACCCTGGTTTGAAATAAAGATCACACAGCTAGTGATGGCTTTTAAAAAGCTCTTCTGAATTGGCTCTGCCTTCCTGTCCCCGGTGGAATGGTGCTCTTAATAGGCTGGCTCCAGGCAAAAAGCCTGTCTGAGTGAATAACCCCCAAGTGCTAAGTGCATTTTTGATGCTGAAGCCTACAATCAGGGCTGTGAACTTTGGGCTTGTAGAAGTTGTGCTGACGGGTGCGTTAGCCAGTCATTAAGTGCCAGGCAATTTATGATTGACAGCAAAACACCAAGGTGGCTGAAAGAAAGACTGAGATACATTTTGAGGTGTTTTGTCCTTTTCTTGGTAAGAATTTGATACATAGGTAATGTCCTGGTTATGGAAGAGGAGGCAAAGAGAGGGGCTGTTTCTGTGCATCCAGGTGCTGCAGCAGTGCTTGAGAATGTGTCCTCTTCTCCTTGTCCTTTCTTCAGGACACCCATCATTGCTGGGGGTCTGTTTGTGATCGACAAGGCCTGGTTCAACCACCTGGGGAAGTACGACAGTGCCATGGACATCTGGGGTGGGGAGAACTTTGGTGAGTTGTTCTTCATTCTTCTATGCCTTGCTGTGTTAGCTTTTCTTTCTGAATCATGCAAGGTGGATACAAGGTCATTTCAGACTTCACTTTGAATGTTCTGGGTGGTTTCCCTCATTTTCATTCATAGATTGTGGTCTTTGGAGAGTGAGGGGCCCAGTAGCCATGAATGATGGGAAGTGAGCAGTTGTTGGTTCTTGGGACTGCCTGCCTTCCTTGCTGCTTTGATTTTCTGTAGGTAAATACCTTCAACCACAGAGTTTTCAGCTTTGATTTTACCAACAGATGAGAGAACACTACATGCACCCTCCTATACCTTCCTGATCTTATTTTCTCCTTAAAAAAGCAAAGAATATGTTTTACTCTGTTAATTACAGCATTTCCAAGCGATGAACTGAGGTATCAGTCCCTTTCTGAGTTTGCAGAGTACCTGAAACTGTAGCTCCATCAGCATGCAGCAAACAGGTGGCAAAGTACCAGGGCTGCTATTCATTCCTGTATCCCTGGGTGGCTGAGTGCTGTCTCACTTACTGTGATACTGTCACTTTCCCTGCACCAAAAAAAAGGGTTGAGCTGACCTAAATTATTTCATCTCTGGTCCTTATCATGGGCCAAGATGGACATAAAGAAATCTCCTACAAGCACACTTAAAAGGGCACATGAAGAGGTAACAGCCTGTCCTTCGTCCCCTTGCAAAGCAGAGCTGGATAGGGCTGGGCTGTTCTCCCTTCGAAGCTGCAGTGATGCTGGGGATCAGAACAATAGACTGTACCCACAAAAGTAGAGAGAAGCACTCGATGTCAGGCAAACAGATCAGAACTTGGCTTTAATAGCTTGCACCTCTGGGGAGTGGGGCTAGCCAGGAAGGAAGGCTCTTGTGTCTTAACACAAACAGCGATGCTGTCAGTCATCCAAGGGAGCAGATGCTGCTGCTTTGCAGTAATCCATACGCTGCTTGGCACTGGTATTTCTCTCACATGCCTTGTCCCTCTAGATATATTTTATTTATTTATATCTGGTTATGCAGTAGGAATCTCACTCTTTCATGCTTTCTCTCTGTGGGCTGGTATCTTGCCTCTGGACTGACCCAAAGTATCTGAGTGGGGTGGCTGTGAGGAAACCTGGGAGAGGAGTGGCAGCCCTCTTACCTCCCCTGCTGGATCAGTAGCCCAAACAAAGCATTCAGGAAGGGAACTAGACAGGAGAAGAGCAGGAGGGGAACTTCCATGCTTTGCCTGACCTGCTGTCTGTCTCCGCTCGTCATTTGTCTCTGACAGTAGCCGGCAGGAGCTGTTCCTGGGAGATGAACAGTGACAGGACAGCCTCCTCTTGGAAGAAGCTCCATCCTGGCAACTTGTCCCATGCCCTGTAACAGCAGGCATTGTGCTCCTTACGCCTGATTATGGCCCATCCTGCAGAGGTTTCCCTTCCTGGTGCTGTGCCCCAGGAAGCTGGTCCTAACCAGACATGCCCTGGCAGTGCTGCAGGGGGTACCGGGGCCTCTTGTGACAAAGGAGAGCAAAATCAAGGTTAACATGGCAACAGCAAAGTGCAGGTCTGCATAGCAGCAGGGCAGATCCCATCTTGCCCATTGCTCTGGGAGCAGAAGCATGCCTGGCTCACAGCTCCATCCCCTGCAGGTGCAGCAGTCGAGGGCAGTGTGTCCCATCTCTCCTTTGCACCCTGCTGGCCCTGGTCAGCTCTGGGCAGGGAATGGACAGCAGGAGCTGAGCTGCTTGTTTTAGGCACTTGCAGTGAACCATGCTCTTCCTGATAGTTTAGTCCTGAGGGGCTGCAGGACTCCGATCCTGAGGAGCAGCACTGCTGCCTTTAATTTTATTGAGGGGGCAACTGGAGGGGGCTGGAGGCTTCAGGCAGTACAAAAATGAGCGTATTTGGCTTTGAAGGAGGACACTGTAGGTGTTTTGTGTCTTAAATTTACTGAATTCCCTGTAGATGAGTGATGGCAGGAAGGACTTGCAGGCCAACAAGAAGTGCTAGAGGTGCTTTGCTGAATGAAGGCCAAGTCCAGTATACTCCAACATGTACTGCTCACACTCCTCCTTGGGGGTCACTTGGAGGGGCCACGTGCACTGGCAACATCTCTTGAGGGTCAAGGGAAGCACGCTGTTGGTTCCTGCTCCCCTGGCTCCTCTGAGCTGACCCTGTACCATGCTTTAGTTGGTGCTTCAGTTTACCTTCCCTTGGGGCACTTAGCTCTTGGCTGCCTGTCTGGAGAGCTTGTTTGTTACCTGCCATGGACAGTTCCATGGGTGATCCCTCGCTTTGGAAATTTATGCTTTTATTGTTTCTGCTGTACCTGGAGCAAGCTCTGAAGGGTGCAACTAGCCTGAAACAGAGAGCTCAGACTCCTCAGCATCTCCTGTGCATGGTGTCCTCATTCCAGTTCACAATACACAGAGGTGACCTCTTCATTAGGCTTTTAAACGATCAGGCAAGGACTGAATGGTGTGAGTCTTTCCCTTTTAGCACATCAGGGAGCTGCTTTTCTCCCAGGCTGAGCAGAAGGACCAGAGGAGGGGAAGGCAGCTTGCAGTAGCCATGCTGTGCTGCACAGCTGCTCAGCTGGTTATCCCCTTGTATTTGGTGCCCTTGTGACTGACTCAGCAGTGCCAGCAGCGTGGCCAGTGCTGAGACACACAGACAAGTGACAGCAGCAGCCATGTGCAAGGGGAGCCAAGAGCAGCAGCTTAGAGTGCCTGCATCCTGCCATAATCTCATTTCCCTGCAGCTGTGATTAAGGTTGCTCCCAATATAGCACCAGGATATGGCACAAGGGCACGTTTTATTGGCCTCTTAGTACCCAGCACTGGGGAAAGTGGTGAGGTTCCAGCTGCTGTTGGCAGCTCTTGCATGTAAACACGACAGTGAAGGGAAGGGGAGGGAATTTCTGGAAAGGAGTACTGCTCCCTGCTGTGCTTTCCCACCACTGCCATTGCTTGTCCCTGCTGCCAGGGCAAGCAGTTGGGGATGGGATCAAAGTCTTAGATTTTGGGCCCAGGCATCAGGGTAAGAATGCTTTGCAGCTGGGTCAGCCTCTCTCTTGGTTTAAAAAGAGAGGTGTCTGACAGGGAAGGCAGAAACCTCCCTTGAAATTCACCTCCCTTTGAATTACTGAGATCAAGGGGCTCTCAGGCAAAGATATGGGAATAGGAACAACACTTCTTTACTAGGAAGATTAAAATAAAAATGCAGTAGTACAAAAAAAACCAAACTACTGACAGAGTCAGAATGCAACCTGATACCCTGCTGGTCAGGGTGTTGGTAGCAGATTAAATGGTGGCTCCTGGAGTAGAAGCAATGATTCTGTAGAAGGGTGTAGTTTTCTTCTGACGGTCCAGTGGTTGGTGTGGATGGGCCCAGTCTTCCTCTGGGAATCCAGTGGGGAAAGGCTGCCTGTGGTGTTCCCAGGCCCCGATTATATCCAGGTAGGAATGCTTGGCTCCTCCCCCTGTGTGGAGCATCTCACAATGGGGTGATGTAATTTTATCAGTCATGCAGTGAGACTCAGCGGCCCATTAACGAGAGTTATGAGGGATGGGTCATGGAAGAGATAAAGAACACTGCCCCACCTGGTTTTAACAGATGATAATGCAACCCAAGACAGCCTCCAGTTTCCATCAGCTCAGGAGCAGGTGGTTGTGCTGGGAGTTGGATGGGAGCAACATGAACCTGGCTCCCACCTCTGCAGCAGCTCAAGGCTGAGCCATGTGTGCTCAGAGGGCTTTGGCATTCCAGGCTCCAATTGGCCTTTTCTCCCTGAAGCTGTGAGCCATTTTTTGGAAGGATGGAAGCTTTGTAAGCCAGCAGTGCCTGCCCTTGGAGGAGGGGGAGTCCTTTCCACACTGCCCAATTGGCCTTCCTGCCATAGGTGCTTGTCTTGCCAGCATCTGACCTGGAGACAAGTCATCCTTGTGCTGGCACGTATGAGGGGACTTCTGGGAGCACAAGCTGGCAAAGACAATGGGTGCTCTGCTGTCTTAATTCTGTAGTGAAGTCAGGGGGTGGGGGTGCAAAAAAGAATTATTAATTTTGAATTAGATATATTCTACATATAGCTCTGCACTGTCAACAGATGATAAAATAGGATTAAAAGAACTCAGAAGCCTTTTCATTTTAACTTAATTTCTTTTCCTGCTAGTTCTGTCTGAGCATGACTGTCTGACAGTAGAGCTACAGATTCATAGCTCCATAAGCATCAGAACCAGATGGACCCATTAGATCAGCCATCCTGCTTACCCCTTCCTACCTCATCCAGGTCTCTGCCAGGAGCTTTATAACCCCTAGTGTCAATTGTGCCACAGGCTCATTTTCCTTGAGAAGGGCCCTGTGGGCCAGCCAAAGAGTGGCTTGGAGTGACTGAGAGACATTTCCCATACTGACAACTTATCCAGATTTTTGGGATAATCCCTCCCTCTGTTGACCTTTGCTTGTGTGAAGGTGTGTGCCTTCCTTGACTGCAACATTGGCACTGAAGGGCTAGAGTAGCTGGGAAGGGTAAGCTCCTGGCCATTTTGGGACAAGCGATGGATGCACAGCTCTCTGTTCACTTTGCAGACTCAATGGTGGATTTATAAAGGTAATGACAGTTGTTATGTCATTAATGGAGAGAATTCATAGCCTCTCCTGGTGAACTTGACAGCCCTTTGGAGGGAAGTGACTGTGAAACAGGCAGTGCAGAAGTAATAAGGGAGGCACAAAACTGGCAAGAGGATTTTGCATTGTATGAAAAGGGACCTGCTTACTATCTCATGCTCGCCATTGTGATAGCACCTGCTGTGCTAGAGGCAGGTTTCAAGTGCACTGACTTCAAACGGCTTGCAAAGCAGCTTTGAAATGTGCTTTTAAGGCCGTTGTGCCTAGGAAAGCCCATCTGGTAATTGATTTACCCTAGTTTAATGCTGCAGAGGATGAAGTAAGAGCTAACACCAGGATTCAGGCTGCTCTAAGACAGAAAGACAAAGTGCTGAAGCTGCTTCTCTTACAGAAATCTCTTTCCGTGTGTGGATGTGTGGAGGGAGCCTGGAAATCATCCCCTGTAGCCGTGTTGGCCATGTCTTTCGGAAGAAACATCCCTACGTCTTTCCAGAGGGAAATGCCAATACATACATTAAGTAAGTGGTTTGTACTTGCTTTGGTTTTTCCGTGAAGCAGCCTTGTAGGGGAGTGGGGGAGAAGAGAAGACAGGTGGGAAAGTTTGTTTGGAAAACTCTGAAATATCCATGGGCAGGAATTTTTTGAGCTGAAGAAAATGTAAGTCAATACAACTGTCCCATAGGATTTCTCCAGTGTCGAGAATATGACAGAAATAGGACATCTATAGGATAGTTTTAATCAGCACAGAAATGGAGGGATGGCCCCAGCACATCCCTGAGCGCTGGCTACCAGAACATCAAATGGTTTAGACCTTGAGGTCGTCAGAACACATTTATAATGACCTGAAATCAGGCTGCCAGCAATGTCTGTCAGTAGCCAGTGACCTTAGCTGAGGGCTCAGTGTGGCTCAGCTGAACCAGAAAATTTGATTCCCAGTGCCTCTCCAGGATGGGAGCCACACATCTTGTTGGAGTGGGAGGCTCTGTCTCCACACTGGTGCTCTCTCCAGAGCAGAGGCAGCAGTGGGCTGCACCTGGCTGGCGTGGGCACCAAAGGTAATGCCAGGGCATACTAGCTGAAGGGCATCTCTCCTCACACACAGGAACAGAGACTGAATCAGGTACTGAAAGAGCTTCATGATATGGGCAAAGATCCTGGAAACATTAGGCAAAGAATTCTTCGCCTCTTCTTTTTTTTGAGGGAAATCCAGAAGTGAGAATAGGCATGAGAAAATTATCAGAGCAGCTAGTGAGGTCAGGAAGGATTTCCTCCATTTTTAGTGTGAGGCTGAACATTGTTGCTTAAGTGAATGACAGAGAAAAGCACTGGGGGCACTTACAGTAAATGCAGGGTTGTTTCTGAGCTAACCTGCAGCTGTGAGTGCTTTCACACCAGGCTTTCCTTTTAGTGTGTGCTTCCCACTGTTAGAAAGAGCCAGCAGCATTTGTGACAACCCACGTGTCTGACACGGGGTTACTGCTGACCCAGGATCTCTGCAGCTTCCTCAGCCTTTGCTTGAGGAAAGGGGGAGTGCAAATTACCCCTCTCACTAACTCCTAATGTGTGATTACCAGCCACACAGTGTGGAGCAGGAAGGGGACGGCAGTGACAGGCACAGGGCTGGCATCAGTGAGCAGAGCACAAATTTAAGAATCGCTAGGAGGGCTCTTGCTTTCAGCAGTGAAGCAAGACTACTTCAGAGGGGCCTGGGATCTGTGGCAAAATCTCCACTGTCAGAGTCGCTGCAAACCTGAGTGAAAAAGTGGTGCCTGCATTACATCACCTGCAGGAGGAGCAAGGGGAGCTTGAATGGGTACAGCTCTTCTGACTCCCTGTCAGGGACAGGCCTCTGGGGACGTCTGTGTCATGCCTGGGTGTGAGCCTTGGCATTTATTCCCCTGTTTCTTGTAAACTCAAATGAGATCAGGAAGTCAAACAAAGGAACCCTGCACTTTGGGGAAGGTTAGGTACAGATGTAGACGCTGATTTAATCATCTCTTGAGCAAGAGCACTTAGACTATTGCCTTTGAGAGAGAGAGAGTAGGAGAAAGCCCATGAATCAGCAAGGAACTGAAAATCAGTCTGGAGAAATATACCTGTAGGCATCAGGAGCTGGGATGTTATTAACCTTAGGATATCTATCAGCCTTAATGTTACAGTGTATAGACTGAGAGGAGAAGCAGCTCCTGGCAACCTGATGCTATGTAGCACTTCTGTTTAAATAGAGGTGTTAGCAAAAAATATCTCCACCTTTCTGCCAGATACTGATTGTTTTTCCACAGAGCCCCTACTTTAGTGTGCAAGACAGGTCAGGCTCCAGTTTGGTGCTGGCTTCATGTACAGAATAATCCTTTCCTGAGCACCTGGGACTTGGCTGGATCCAGAGCCTGCCCACAGCACCTGCAGCTTAGTGGTGTGGCAGCAATAGCTTGGAGGCACTGGCCTGGCTTGGAGCAGGAGATTGGACTCCCCTGATCTGGGCAGGGATAGGCAGATAGGCATGGAGCAAGAAATCCATTTGCAGGAGGAGTTAGAGCCATTTGAAGTCAACAGAAGATTTGCTTAGAGGTTCAGAAACCTTCTGCAGACACCTGACTGATGTGGGAGGCTGGCATTCGTGTTGCAGCACTGTGATGGGGTGGTTTCTCTTCAAGTTTTGAATGCTGAAGTTCGCCTCAGTGATCGAGGAGTGCAAAGCAGGAGAGTCCATTCATGATTGAAACAAAGGAAATATTTGCAAATCTTTGGCAAACTTTTCAGAGCTCAATCCCAGCCACTAAATAAAACCCCAGGCACTCCTGCCTTGGAGATGATGCTTAAGACAACCGTCAATTCTGGGTCTAGTGGATGCAAAGCATCCAGCTGAGTTTGAAATGGTGGATTCTTCATCCAGGCTTTATTTGGCCTGATATGTTTGGTCCCCCTGGAGTAATGGGAAGGGAGGAGTACCTTCTCTGGTAGGGGCTGTCTCAGAGGGGGCTTGGGTGAAGACCAAGCTGAGGGTGGGAAGCAGGCAGCATGGATCACTTGGTGCATTTTGGAAGATGTCAGCTTTCAGGCCCCTGTGATTTCAGTGTGTGCCGTTGCCTCCCCCAGGAACACCAAGCGCACGGCGGAGGTGTGGATGGACGAGTTCAAGCAGTACTACTACGCCGCCCGGCCCGCAGCCCAGGGGAGGCCTTTTGGCAAGTAAGGATTCTTCCTCTGCTGCCTATGTCATACCTGCTGCACTGGGTGCTCACAGAGATGTCCCCTGCTATGGAAACTTGCCTGCATCTTCCTGTAGTGACAGTAAAATATTAATGACAGGCACATGATACAGCAGTGAGGTCGATAAACAGCCAGTTTAAATGCTGTGCTGGTTTATTCCAGTGAGTGAACCAAACCCAGGTCGGGGAAGACCCTCTCTGCCTCTGTCCTGTCCTTGGCATTTCATAGAACTACTCCTGATTCCAGAGCAGTTTGGCAGGGAGAGCCCAGAGGTGTTGGTGGTAGCTGAGAGGCTGGAAAATCATCAAAGTTTTAGCCTGCTGGTGCTTTATTGGAAGGCAACAAGTGTTTGTGTGCAGGGAGTTTGCCATCCCTTCTGTGAGGAGTCAGAAATGTCTCCCTGTCAGGAAGACTGTAAATATTTGTGTTGTATTTCTCATTTTCACATGCTTCTCTTTGCCTTAGAAAGTTTTCTTCAGTTTCAGGGGGTTCTGAGCCCAAACTTGAATTCCTTGTGACCACTCTTCAGTGTCCAGGATAAATAAGTACTGGTGACTCCCTTGTTTCCACTGAATTAATACCCTCCTCCCATCCATCAGCACAGAATGAAGTCGGTCTGTCCTCTGCTTAGTGTAGTAGGGTATAGAGAAGTTGACCTATGTGAGAAGGGGGTCCTGGAGGCCTCTGACTATTCCATAAAAGCCAGCTCATAAGAGTTCCACACATGGAGGCCGGCCCAGGGAGGAGCTGGAGTTTTGAAAATGTCACTGTACAGCACAATCTCTCAGCAGAAATTCTGTCCTGATTAATAAAAGAAAAAAGCATTTCACTATGTGATTAACTTCTGCTGGCTTACCAGCATATTTAAGTGCTCTTGCAAATCAAGGCCTCCTGTAGTCCTGTAAACCAAGAGTAACTGATACCAATATCAATAGCAAATAGCATATTTTAATTTTCTAATAAGTTAATATATTCAGGTAAGGGTTATTGCATAATAGCGTACATTTTTTACTAATCACTTCTAAATGACTCTGCTCTTCTATGAACCTTTTCAGCTCCAGACTCCATGTTAAAGTGACAGTATGTCACCATGCCATTTTACCAAGTGAGACCTCCAAAGAGACAGAGATCAAAACAACTGCTCAAGCTCATGCAGAGAGAAGCCAGAGCTGCTGATGCTCTTGTGTTTGCTGTCTGTGCATTTCTGATGCGTTTCTCTCAGCCTCCTTTTTTGGTGTGTAGGGTCTCACCTTCATCATTGCCTTTGTATCTCTGTCATATTTTCTTCCCACAGCATCCAGAGCAGAGTGGAGCTGCGGAAGAAGTTGAAATGTCACAGCTTCAAGTGGTACCTGGAAAACGTTTATCCTGAACTTCGGTACGGATGTGCAATCTCTGCCTGTGTCTAGCAGGCCAGTGGGATGCTCCATCCCTCCCTCCTGCCCCACAGAGCTTTCTTGTACCCCAGAGACATAGGCACCCCCTCCCCTGGGCTTCACAGAAGGACAGAGTGAATTTTGTGCTGGCTTTAAACACAGATTTCTCACAGTATGACATACAGCAGGGCTTTGGAGATCTGTAGGGGCCCTTCCAGCTCAGGATGTTCTGTGATATCTGCTTCCTCTAAGCTGTTGGCTGCAGGGCTGGTGAGGGACAAAGCAGCAATTATTCCCATTTCCTCTCAGGAATTCATTAGGTGTCCCCCTGCCCATGCTGTGGAACAAGTCATATAGGGAAATATGAGAGTTTTCATTACAAAAGTATCCCAAGGCAGAAAATCCACCATAGCCTCTGCCGGGGTGTTTCAGTACTTAATGACTCCTGCTTACTAAACAGGCACCTAATTTCCAGTCCTTTCACACTGTTCTGTGGCACTCACATCCGATCTATGGTGAAACTATGCACTCTAGGATTTTATGACCTTTATTCAGATGGCTCTGCCTTGCTTCTAGCCCAGTGCTTTGCTAAATATTGTTGCTCTTGTACAGATATCTTTTAGTTACCAGTTTACTCAATTACTCCAGAAACCATTGCAGCCATCCTCAGAAAGGACGGAAAGTTCTAGAGATACCTTCAGGGACCTGCTGGTGCAGTAGCTGGGTGTAGAATCACTGTGAGAAAATGATTTATAGCCATTTTCTTAGGAGTTTTTTTTGCCGTGTGTGGCATTGCACAGCAGCATTCACCGGCAATGCCAGGGCTCTGTGACAGTTTGTTATAAAGTTTGTCTCTCCTGTAAGCTGAAGGCTGACCTTCAGCCTGTTCACAGCCTACTCCTGGCTCCTCTGTTTGCCTTGTGCAGTTATTTATTTTTCCCTTATAAAGGTCAGCCATCCATCTCTGGGCGCTGCTTCTGCAGCGTTCCTGTCCACGTGCTGCTCTCAGTGCTCCAGTATTGTGGTAGATCTTGCCACCCCTCATTTTCTGAAGCTGAAGTGGTGCAACCTTTCCCCACTGAGCCTCCCTGTGCATGGGGGGCAGTACAATGTTGTTTTCATGCTGTTCCCACAGGATTCCCGAGGAATCGCTCTATCAGACTGGGATAATCAGGCAAAGGCAGAACTGCCTGGAGTCACACAAGTCTGAAGACCAAGAGCTCCCCATCCTGAGCTTAAATCCTTGTAACAGCAGCAAGGGCACAGTACCAAAGGCACAGGTAAGATGTGTTGTGTATCCCCATGATGCTGGATGGGAAGAAGCCATGAGGACAGCTTCAAGAGAATTTATTAAGTTTGCTAGCTCTCTGTTGGAGGATTTAGCCATTCTGCCAGTGCCTTTCCTTAGGCAGCATGTTATACCCTGGCAACTCCACCTGACCTTGGTGGAAGCCCTGGGCAGCAGCAGGGACTGGTGCAGGAGCCACAGGACAGCGTGTCCCACTCATCTCATGGGAGCTTATGCTGAGCTCTTCCTGCTGCCACCAAACACCACATGCTGCTCATCTGCACAGATCAAAGGCAGAAAAATGATAACTTCCTCTCATCTCTCAGCCTTTTTGATCTCAAAATGGACTGAGTCACAGTGGCATTTATAACTCCATAGTCTGCATTCTCTCAGTATTGGATTGCCCATTAAGCTAGCGTGAATTTAGTGCAGATGATCTCAGTTCTTTTAGTCTTACTGAGATGAGAAAAACTGTATGGAATTGATGTTCTCAAAAGCACAGCCGAGGAGGTGTTAGAGCCAAGAGTAGGCACATGTACCTTACAGCAGGTTTTCTGGAGCAAGACCCTGAAGATACACAGCTTCAAAAGTCACCTTTGATTCAGGTTCCTTTTGTGATTTTGGGCATGTCAGTAAGTTCTGTGAAACAGGGAGGATAACAATCCCTTGCTTCTCCATGGTTGCCATGAAATAATTCAGTAGGAAATGGTGTGGTGTGCTTGCTTCCACTCGACTGTGCATCCTTAACTATCGTGGTTACATATTCAAACCAGGTAGCTGTGCATATAAAAGGCCCAGCTTGGGGAGACTGCTTGAAATATCCCTGATTTGTGTGTGCAAACAAAGCATGTCATTATGTGCATCTCTTTCAAATGCAGTTGCGTGCCTGTCTGTAGGCAGGAAATTAATATCTGTTTCACAGCATAGCAGAATCAACAATGACTACTTGAATATTAGTTCAGAAAATGTAGTTAATATAATTGTAAGTGCCACACAATAACACTTCATAAGGTTTCACTGGTTTTCATGTTCCAGAATTGTTTTTCTTTCTTCCACTGCTACGTGGACTTTTCACACAAACAGCAAAGAAGGCAAACTGATGAGAGCAGGTCATCATGTTTTTCAGGGCTAGCTCTGCAGAAGAAAGGAAAATCGTTTTAATGACAATAGCAACTTCCAATGAATTGGCTGCTTTAAAAAAAAATAATCTGGGAAAATCAGAATGAAAAATGCTGCTGCAAGTTAGTGTTTCAAAATGAAACGGTATTGGTCTTTCTGAAATACCAATTTGATGTGGTATTTTAAAATGAGAAATGTCATGCCAACAAGTTGGACTGTTTCATTCCCACCAAACACATTTTGTTTTGACATTTCTGTGCAGTAAATTTTTGGAATTTTTCACGCCACGAACTTTTCATCTTCCTGTTCTGATTCTGCAGCAGTTTGCAATAGGTCAACACTTCCCACTGGATGGCAGCTCCATTTCTTGTGCACACCCAGGACTAACTCTGCAAAGGAACAGGAAAATGCATTACAAACAGATTGCAGAATAGCTGCACTCAGTACACAGCAGGAATAGAGAAAAGCCTTTCCTTTTTATCTTTGTCTTTCTAGGATAGTTCTTTGTGACTTGTACCCATGGAGAATAGTTCAAATTAAAGCAGAATAGTTAAACTTTTATTGTGAATAGAAACTTAAACTTTAATGATTCAGGTTACCACAAGACCACCTGAATTTGTGGATGACATGAGTGTTACAGTCACCAGGCTGTGTAGGATTAATTATGTGGCAATTCTGGGTGCTACTTGGGTTTGCATTTGATATACCAGAATAAAGCAATAATCTTCACTTTTAACATACTGAAGTCACATCTTGTTTACCCTAAGCTTCATTTTGTGAAAAATAGGCCTAGCTAAATCAAAGCTGTGCTTTCCTGGCATTCAGTAACTACCGTGGAAATATCCTGTCTGTCCAAATTCTTTATTATCACTATTACAGTAGCAGTAATTTGTTTGCTTTGATTGCCTTTCTGTAGCTGTCTCCCTGCTGGGCTGCCCAAGCCCTTTACCAACATTACATGCATGAAGTCTTGGGACTGGATGTGAAAAGATCTGATTGGTCATGGTTTGAGGGGGAAGGCACAGGAGCTGTCAGATGGCAATCAGTTGCTCTTTTTTTTAGGTTTTTCTACCTGTAGCGTAGGGGAAGGGTGTTGTGAGACCTCTGGCTACGTGCATAGTTTGAGTACTGAGAGTACTCAGTGGTGGAATCAGACTTACACCTTCAGCAGGTCTCAAAAAACCTCCCTGATGGTTGGTCCTGAATTTCTGAAAGGGGCACTGAGGCACAAGAAGACCTCCCATTTTTGTGTAGGAGAGCTCTGTCTTCTCATCCTGGGGTTCCACTTGACCCTTTCTTCTCCAGAAGGCCTTTCAGTGGTCAGGGTGGGCTCTGTGCCCTGAGGTGGCTCTCAGAGAGATCTTGAGGTGGTTGAGGACCCCAGGGTGGCTGTCAGGGGGCTCCTGAGTTAGTGATGGGCAGAGATGTTCATGCAGTGCCCATCCTGAGGGCACAGCAGGCTCTGCCTGTGCTCCTGCCCACTGGAGCCTCGGCGCTCCATGCCTTGTTGCATCTCGTTTGCTAAATGAACAGATTGATCGAGTTTTTCACGAGAGAAATGCATCTGAGGGAAATTAATTGATCATAATTTTGTCCTCATCTATCTAATGAAGATGTGAGTAGTTGGGTTGGTTTTTTTTTTCAAACCAAGTGTCAGTTGGTATTAATTCATAGAGTTTGGAAAAGACATCTGACTGGGATTTATTTAAGTCATTAGCAGCTTCAGGAAACCTGACATACTTCAGATAAAAAATCTGAAGATGCTTTGACCTGAATATAACACATGTGTAAGCAGTTGCTGCAAGAGGAATGTAAAGCTAAAGGCATCTTTTAGACAAGCGAGGAAACGGGGGGAAGGCTGCAGCATCCATTTCCTGGGCCTGCACCCCAAAATACCTGGGCTTTGCAGCTGAGTGGCTGCCATTACATTTGAGTGGCATGACCTTGACTCTTCTTGGGAAGGAAAGGCAGTGTGATGATCTTCCTGGTATGGCTTTGATGCTCATCACCATTAGCTTGAGGTCCTCTGTGCTGACTAGCTCTGCACTTTTTTTTGGAAGAGCATTTAGCTTCTATCCAAACTAAGTGCCCCTCCTGAGACATCTCAGCCATAAACGCTCTCTTCTGACCTTCCTTCCCTCAAAAGCCTTCTCCTCCAGGGGCATGACCTGCCCTGGCTGTAGGCTGGCTGGAGCTATGGGAGCCAGGCTGAGCAAGCAGAGCAGAGGGGCAGAAGTGTCATCTCTGCACCCAGGTTATCCTGGGCACCTCATGTACTTGGTTGTCCCTCTCCTGAGATATGTGGAAGTGCCAGTTGTATCCCAAGGTCTTTGATGAGGGCAGCACTTCGGTATCCTTAGGTGACTTGTTGAGTTGCATGCTGTGGGAAGTCCTTCCCTGGGATTTTAAGAAGATAATTGGATAATTAGATTGTTCCACCTTCTTGAGGAACACTTTTCTCTACCTACTACCCCTGCTTTAGGGTATGGCTGACCTCTGGCTCTGCAGCAGAGGTCTCGCCGTCACGGAATGCTGGGCTCCCATGGGATTGCTCCTTCCTGGGCTGAGGGGCTCCTTGCTCCATCTGCCAGCCAGGCTATGCCAAGCCGAAGGTCACTCTTGAAAATAATTTCCTCAGTTCACAATAATGCTGAGTAACAGTGACAGGTGCCGGCTCAGATGATGCTAGAGCCTTGAGAAACAGTCACAAGTGTCAGATGAGGGGGTTGGTGTTATCTGAGGCTTTGGAGTAGGGGGGTTGCTGGCTGTGCTGTGCAGCTGGTAGTTCTCTTCTCCAAGTCCACCCCCTTCCTCCTGGCTCCACTACCCCTCCATCTTTGCCTTTGAAAAGGCAGGAAATCTTGATGTCAGGTTTACCTCATATATCTCTTTTTCTCTGGTTCTGGGTCAGCTGTAAACCCTGATGGCATCTCCTCAGGCAAGTGTGCAGCCCTGAAGCCATGCTAGCTCCTTGCAGGGCTCCTTAGGAGTATCACAGGCTGCCTCTGTGGTGCAAAGCTCTGCTGCTATTACTGCTCTGCTGGCCACGTCAGTGTGCCAGGGATTAGGAGTTAAAGTAGTTCCTCATGGAAAAAAAAATATATAATCCTAACTCATAAAAATAAGGGAAGAGAAGGGCTACAATAAAAAATTGTGTGGCCGTGGGCATGCATTTTAACTCAAAGTCCTTCATGGATTCTGTGGTGTTCAACCGACTTCCCTCCTCCTCCCCCTTCAAATTTCTTCATTTTCTGCATAATTTTCTTCGGCTTTCATCTAGGGCTGAAAGGGAAGAAGACATGATTAGAGCTGGATAAAACATTTTCAACAGGACTGGCTTCCATAAAAAGCCATTCTGCCGAGATAGATGAGCTGTGTGAAAATCTGTCAGCTGAGATAAAGACAGTGGAAGGACAGCCTGGGGGCAGGAGGGTAGGATCCAGTGTCAGCTGTGGAACTGATGCACACATCCAGCTCTGGAGCCCTTGCTTCTTAAGATGAACAACAGCATAGGGAAAATGGTTACCAGCCCTCTTCCTATTCCGTGGTCCACTGAGGATAAGAGGATGGCCATGCCTTGAGAGGATGTGAATATTGCAAAGGTTTGAACATAGCATGATCTGGAAAAAAAAAGTCATGGAGAACCTGTTAGGAGAAGTCTTCCATGAGATAACCTCAGTGAAGCTAGAAGGTTAAGATGTCAAAACAAACAAAAAAAAAATAAATAAGTCCCATGGCCTAAGTTAGTTGGAGAATTCAACATATACACAAGTTACAGGATTAGCTGGCTGTTGCTGAGGAGCCTCATGGGTGCAGCTTCAGCCCTTTCCTGAACTAAAATGACAAACAATTGGTTAAAAATGTAAAGCAGGTTTTCAAAGCAGCTTGTAGCAGCGTGGGTGCCAAGAACAGATGTTGGAGCTTGCCCCGTAGGGTTTGGTTCTTCACAGATGCTGGACTAATTTGGCACCTGATTTCCCAGGCTGGTGGTTTACACAGCAGCTGACAGCGTGCATGGTTGGGATGTCTGGAACATGTTCACTGTAGGATCAGGTAAAACCCTTCCCCATATGACAAAGAAAAGTAGCTGCCAGAAGGCCCTTCGGGTGTGTGGATTACAGCTTTGAAAATGAATGCTTGTTATATACCCAGATCCTGAGCAGCTCTTGCTGAGGAGCCTGTGGGCAGGCTGTTCAGAAAGCCAGGTTTGATTTCCATGAACTGGTGGGGAATAGAGGGCTAAGAATCACAGAGTATGAGGATCACAGTGTGAAGTCCTTGTGGAGCTGGATCTGCTGTGCAAAAGTGTGTTTTCCCTTCCAGGTGGCTAAGAACCTGAATGAAAGTGGGATTTATATTCCCAGGAGTTAAATGCCTGTAGCTGTCTGTTTTGAAGTTGAGGAGAGGAGTTAGAGCTGCTGACGGTGACAAATACCAAAGGGCTGGAAGTGTTTCCCTGCTCTAATAACTCATGCTAATGCAACCCAAAACCTCCACCATTCAAAGTCAGGGGAGCTGCAGGCATCCCAGCTCTGAGAGCAGGCAGCCATTCTTCACATTCCCCTCCAGCACTCAGAAAGGGTTGAAGTCTCCCAGGAGCCCCATTTTTCCAGTCCCAGCCTCACAGCCATATGTTTGAGCCCTGCCTTCCCCTCCACTGCCAGCACTGCTGCTCACATCACTTCTCACGGAGCTCTGACTTCTCCATAGCTGAGCTCCCAACTGTTCTGCTTCCTCTTTGCACCTTTTCTTTCACAGCAGGTTCAGAGTTTTCATAGCCTGTAGCCTGTCAAAGTATGTGTCATGACTCCTGGGGTCCCCTGTGGGAACCCTTTTGCTCCCTGGCCTTGCTGTCTCTGGCAGGGTTATTGCACTCTGATAGTGAAGCCAGCTTGCTGTTGGTCCTCCAGCCTTGCTCACCTGCCTTGCCACAGCTCAGAAACCTGCCTTCCATCTGCTCCCATTGCTACTGCTCAGAACCATTTACACAGCAGGAATTTTGATCCTGATTTGCACCCTGGCTGGGAGCCCTCAGAAAACCCTTCCAGCCCCACTCTTTCTAATTTCAAAGTTGATGCTCACACAAAGCTACAAACAAAAGACCTGTTCCAGAAGTCTCTCTCCAGGGTTATGTAAAAGCATGGTTTGTGGTTTCCCATCAGCCAAACCAGCTCTTGTCTGCTTGTGCACACACACGAATAACAGGGAGAGAGGCATCCCTTGGCTGGGATCCTCTCAGGAGGTGCTCTTGGGTAATACAAGCAAGGTAAGAGATAGAAAATGTTCAGCTGGAATAAACATTGGAGTAAACTTCTGTGAAACACTCCTCGGCTAAGCAGTGTGTCTGTATATCTATGATGCTTTATCCAGCACATTTGGAGATCCTCGCCAAACTATCAGCTCTTTTTCTCCCAGAAACAGCCAGTGGTGAAAAAGATGATAATCCCAGAGATCTCCATGACACAGGACAAGGAGTCTCTGCTCCTCCAAAGTTTATTTCTGGAGCTGAGATTCTAATAAAAAGCTGGTGAACATAAAAGAGCAGCAAAAGAAAAAACCTCCAGGATAGCCCAACGGGAGTAGCAATGGTTGTAGCAAAGCAGTACAGCAAACCTTTGAAATTTGGTCCCACTGCCTTGACAGAAAGTAGAGCTTTACCTCTTACTTTTGTGATATTTGGGAACGGAACCCCAGGAGTTGCAGACATTTGCTGTGTATCACCTCTTGTCCCCCACTGACAGCTGCAAAGCATCTCTGCTGCTCTTTCCTGAAAAAACAGAATTGCACATTGTGTGGTTAGTAGTGTTCCTGCCTCTCTTATGCTTTTTTCCCTGTCCTTTTGTTCTCCAACCACAGCCCAGTTCTGGCTATGGAAACTTTTGTCTCATGAAACATGTTCTTCCTACAGCTTTTGTAGACATTTTCTTTGGTACTTGCAGTCACAGTAGCTTCTCCTGATGCCTTCTGAAGTCAGTGAGGTTTGTGCTTGATTTCGTAAGGGGCAGGATCCAAGCCAAAGTGTTTGTTTTCCAGGTAAAAGGATAGCAAGAATCAACACTGCTCTCTCACCACCTTTCTTTTTCTTCCCCTGTGCAGGAATGGACGTACACGTACAACCACCACGTCCGCCAGCAGCAGCTGTGTTTGTCTGTGTACACCCTATTCCCTGGTTCCCAGGTGCTGCTGTCACCTTGTAAAGAAGGTGACAACAAGCAGGTGAGCCCTTTTCACTGATCCCCGTTTTCTTTTAAGTTCCCTTTCTTTCATCACAGTATTACTGCACATTAAATGGCCTGTGCTCTGACTTCATCTGGGAAGCAGTCAATTTGGGAGTAGAGACTCTGGCCTGTTCAGCCCTTTGCCTCTTAAATGAGTGTGTTGATAAGGATGTCTATTAGTGAGGGTGGTGATCTGGATACTTCGATGCAGAAGTCAAACCCAAACTGGCAATTTAGTTCACATGGGCTGCCAGTCAGGCAGCAGATGCTAACATTTCCCTGCAGTTAATCACTGAGCTGGCATTTGAACCAGTGACCTGGGGAAAAAGCTGTTAGTAATATATTATCTTCCTGAAGCCAGGCAGAGGCTGAGTTAAATGAGTGTGCATCTGCTGAGAAAAATGCTCAGCATTTGGGGTTTGGAGACCCCAGCAGTGGGTTTGGGGACCTCCTACTTGACAGCATCAGTCCACAAGGGCTTGATGACAGCTGTCCTCTCAATGGTGGAACAGTGCAGTAAAAGCATGGTGGGGAGGAAGCTTGATCACATGTTTCTCCTGTCGTGTGTCTCCCCTCAGCGCTGGGGCAAAGTCGGGTCACACATTGAACACATAGCTTCACGCTTCTGCTTGGACACTGAGAGCATCGGGGACACGAACGAGAGCATTAAAGAGCTCGTCATCAACCCCTGTGAGAGCACAGCCATGAGCCAGCGCTGGGACATGGTGATGTCCTGACCTCCTGGAGGATGTGCACGGCAGGGACGGGCACCGGGACGCGGCTACGCGCGGCTGAGATGCACCAGATGGGCTTCAAATCCAAACCATTGGGGGTCCCTGTGTGCTGTGGGACAGGAGAAGAATCATTCCAATAAAAATGGGACACAGCACTCCAGGTGGAACAGCGGATATTGACCGCCAGGCACGCAGCTGATATTGGCCTGGTGATGGTCAAGGAGGAAGGATGGCAGAAAAACAAGTTTGAAATGTTTTAGAGCGGTACTGGGGCTCCTGCAATGGGCTGTACAGAACTTCAGCATGCACAGCATTGATTTATCTCCCTGGAAACACAGGTTAGAAGAGCCTTTCATGCCTAAAGGAGACTTGGGCTGAGCAAAACAAGCATCTCAGTAGCTCTTGGGGGTTGAGGAGGGTGCACAAGGTGGGATGTGCCAAGGGATGCTAAGAAACATTGCCAGGGATCAAGTGGAAAACACTGAATTAATTTTGCACTTTGCTGTGGATGTTTCTGTCTTCTGCAGACAGCATGGGTGGAGCTGTGTTGCACACTTGAATCCGTATGTGATCCACGTCCATGTTGTGTATACAGAGGCAGAGCAATCCTTGGTGGCTGTGGCCAGGATCAGAACAGCGAGTGGTGGGGGAATCCTGCTCTGTGCTAACTGCACATGGTGCTTGTTGAATCTCCAAAGCCCAAGCAAACAGGATTCGCTGCGTGAGATTAAAGGATATAAATTTCTGTCAAGCTGGGAGGAAAGGCAGTAATGTGATTATTTCTCCTCTCTGAAGGCCATGGGTCACTGAAAACTCCCCTAAAATTCTGCTGTGTATCTCTCGCTGCTCTGCTGCAGATCTGGACTAATTCAAATTTTTACTTTTCTTCCATAAAAGTAATATTTTTGGTAATTGAAGGTAATTGTGTCATATTTCTGCTTCCCAATTTCCAAACTACAGATGAAGGGACTCCCATAAAATGCTGCTGCTGATGGAATGGTGAAGGTTTGATTTTTAATTAAAATTAGTGACTGCTCCAAGAAAGAAAGAGGGATATTACCTAGGTTTGCTTCCCAGTTACCTTGTAGTCTGCAATATAAAGTACTGAAGAAAGGGCTTGGGATTTCCCGTTCACAGCTGTGAGCAGAGCAGCCTGGGCCACTATGTAACACTCTCTCAAAGTCACTTAGCATAGCCAGACCAGGCAGAAATTATTTCCTGAACTTTCCCTGACATAAGTCTTTTACCAGAGATTGTATCAGGTGCTGCCACTGTGTGGGAGTGAGGTGACTGCCTGAGGAGAGTTAGTAGGAGCTCAGGGAGGGGTCTTAGGAATAGAAGACTGGAAGGTCCTTTCCAGCCTTTCAGGGCAGCTGTCACTACAGCCACCAGTAACGAGCAGTGCATGGCCAGGAGCTATGCACACAGCTCTCGCTAGTAACAACTCTCAAAGAGAGCTTTCACAGGACTATCAGTGTGACTAGGGAAAAAGCCCCACATCGTTTCTGTCTAAAAATGCTAGGATTTAGTGAAAATCCTGTCCTTTGTTTCCTGTGCTGCAAACTGCAGGTGAAATACCGTAAGCTTTAAGCCTTGAAGTGCTCTCAGCATCCCTTCTTGAATAAATTGCTGGCTTTCAGGATTTTACTGCCTCAGTTTCTCCTCCCTCAGTGCTGAGAGAAAGCCATGTGTATAAATCTTCCTGGCTTTACAAGAGAACCAGTATAGCTCTTTATGTGGAAAAGGTCGCAGTGCAAAATGCTTTTCATGTGCTGCAGTGATTACGAACCTCATCAAGCTCCCTTGGTGCCAGCCTCAAGGGCTTCTGCTACAAAAGGGCTGGAGCAAGCTGTCATTTCATGGTGGGAGGTGGCATTGTTTCTGTGCCACCACTCTGTGGGAAACAGAGGGGAGCACTTCAAATGGAATGAACCCATTTCACAAAGGAGGGCAGTGACCTTGGGCTTCTTTTTAACTGAACAGGAACATACCACATCTGCTTTTCACAATGGTGATGACAGGCAAGGGGTAGTAATTCCCTGTCTAGGTGTTTACAAAGGAAAGCAGCTCGCAAGAGCTTGAAGCTTAACAGGTTCACACCTGTACTGTGCCCAGAGCCTGGGACTGCCCAGCGGCTGGCAGGTGGGTTCTGAAAATTCAAATTGCTGAACAACTTGGCATGGGTTTTGAAGGCCAGCACCTGGCAGGTACACTGGGCAGGACCTCAGACCTATCTAGCTTTAGTCTTTTCCACCAAAGCTGAAAATCTCCATTCTCCTGACAGCCAAAGCTCTCTAAACTGCTCTTTGCCTTAGCAGAAACAGCTACCTCACTACATATATGTGTTTGCTTGGGCACATGGACCCACGAGACATGCAGAGATATGTTCTAGGAAGGATTTGTTTGACCAGATTTGCAGCTTTCTTGCCTTTTGGGAAGCACAGATGCTAGAGCAAACCCCTCCTATTCCAAAGCATGCACTAAATGATCACTGTGAACGTGTCTGGGGACAGTGAAGTCAGGCAGTGGAGAGCAGGGCATCAGGCATGCTGTCTCTTACCAGAGTGCAGCAGCCAAGTTCAGCTAAGTCTCTTGCAGGCTCAAAAGCCACCATGTACCTCACAGACCTGGGGAACAGCAGCACTTGTCAGACTGGTGATTGTGTCTCACACAGCCATCAGCTGTAACCCTTAGGCTACAGCTTATTTCATGGTCCAGGAAATGAGATTATCCCTATGGATCAGCAGTGTTTTCAGAGAAGCCTGAGAGTATCAGCCTGACTCCTGGGGAGCTTTATATAAAGCTGGCAATGGTCTGGCAGTCTCCAGAGTTAGCCCCAATATGGCATTTAGGAAATCTGCTTAACACCCCTGCAGAGAGACCTTGCATCATGTCAGGGAAGAGGTTAACCTGCTGTTGAAATCCAACTTGTACCTTCAGGTTGTTTCATTTATTAAAATACATTGAAAACAGATGAACTTTTCTTGGTTTGTGTTTTTTCAATGCCTAGACAAATTATTATCATGCTGTGAACAGGTACAATGTGACTGATTGGGATTTAGATGGGCTCCCATGCCACTGCTTCTTAAGCCCCAGCATCATTTGCTAGTAATGCTTCTTGGTAACATTTTGCACTGACTTGAAAGAACATAAGATAAAGTAGAAAATATGATTCTAATCCTGGCTGTTGAGCTTTATGACAGCCTTTATGATCACCAGGTCAGTCACATCTTGTGCCTTGGGAAAATTAGATTCAGAGCAGGAAACTCAAGGCTACTGGCTTCTAAAGAGCCAACTAAGGCTATCAAAACAAAAAACAAACAAACAAACAACCCAATCAAACAAACCCAAAACACACCAGAAAAAGTAAAAAAAAGTACTTACCCTCCCTCTCAAGGGAAATCCATGTTCCAATGAGAAAAAATCTGTCCAGTTTTAGTTGGGCTGGAGAAGTCTTGCAGTCCTTATGTTGCTGCTTATGTGATTTCTGGGTGCCTTGTGCTCATCTTCTCTCCGTTCCAGTGCAGTACCACAAGGTAACAGCACAAATCATATGTGCACGGAACCTCAGGT
Source organism: Anthoscopus minutus (assembly GCA_013399455.1). Taxonomy (NCBI): domain Eukaryota; kingdom Metazoa; phylum Chordata; class Aves; order Passeriformes; family Paridae; genus Anthoscopus; species Anthoscopus minutus. Next base: position 137,645 of record VWYI01036689.1, on the reverse strand, counting down.
TACAACATGTCTGGGTAGTGATTTAGTGGTAAAAAGGTGGAAACTGAATTCAAAGATCTTTGTTTATCCAGTAATGTAACAGCAAAATGGGGCTGGTGGATGAGGACTGGAGAACTGGTGGTGGTTCAAGACAAGCTCAGCAGCCCTGAGTGCTAATGCCTTCTTGTGCTTCTAGGAGTGACTTGGGATAGCTTGCTTCATTTCCCTGCCATAGTTTCCCAAAATTTTAGTGAAGACTGAGCACCTTGAAGGGAGAAAAAGCCAAGGATTAGTTTTTATTGCATGCAACACCAGCAGTACTGGGTGGCATGGACCCTTTTTATCTGCCTGTACAAGGTCTGGTTCAGATGGAGTTAATTTTCTTCACAACAGCCTGTAAGGTCCTGTGGTTCAGACTGGAGACCAAGACAGTGTTGGTAGCACACAACGTTTTTGTTATTGCTGTGCCTGCACAGGGTCAAGGCCTTCTCCATCTCTCACTCTGCTGCCCCTGTGAGCAGGCTGGGGCTGGGGGAGAGGATTTGGAGGGGGGACAACTGGGACAGCTCCCCCAAACTGACCAAACACACCTCTCATACCGTATAATGTGACACTCAGAGGTAAAACTGGGGGGAGTTCTGCCACAGGAGGTCTCTGCCTGGCTGGGCATCAGGCTGCAAGTGGTGACTGACTGCCTTTGCATCACTTGGTTGTTTTTGGGGTCGTTTCATTTTCCCGTCTTTATCTTGACTCACAAGTTTTTTTCTCACTTTTGCCCTTCAGATACTTTCTCCCAAGATGTTGGGCAGGGAGGGAGGGAGGGAGTAGGGGCTGAGCTACCAGATAGGGTCAGCCCACCCCAGTGCCCTAAGCAGCCAGGGTGTGTGGTGTAACAGGCTGGTGTTCCTCGTGGCTCAAGCTCTGATCAGAACTTTGCTGTATGATCTGCACTGCTCACATTTCAGACTTTAAAAGCTTCTGTGAAAAGCTGGGGGCTAGCATTGTAGAAGTGGTAAAGGAAGCAAAGTCAAGCAGATTTCACACAAGCAACAGAAGAAACTTATGCTGCTTATTAATGTTCTGGCTAAATTAATTTTGAATTATCAGTCCAGCACCAGTTTTAATATGCAGCTGCTTTAGATGGCTGGAGAATTAAAGGAAACCTGGGTATGGGTGTCCACCTTTTGTTGAGACTTAGATGCTGAAATCCAGTAGCATTTTTCCAGATTTATAGATGTTTTCCCAGTGTCCACTGTTGTTTCTCACTGGAGGCACCTTCAGAACCCTGTAGGAAAAAAAAAACCTATTGCAAGCTACTGCCTCTCCAACTGAGTCAAAGTCTTGAATGGAGCTGCATTTTAGTGCAAAGCTGACAAAAAGCAACACATAAATTTACAGGTAAGAATACTCCTTTTGTGGTGCTGGGGGATGTTTTGTTTTCTCTAATACTGCTTTGGCGCTAAAGAAACCCAAACTGGTTCTGTGTGATGTGCAGAAGAAGTCATGACTGGGTTTCAAGGCTGGATTTTGCACAAACACTAGAGTAATAATTGTCTATCAACTGTCCATCACAATGAGTAATGTCTCTCATTTTCCTGTGATTCACATGAAAAAGCATCCAGACAAGGTATTGCTACTTCATAGGGGTAAATTCAGTTGTAAAACCAACCAGCCAAAGAGGAAAAAACTGGAGGAGCACTGAAAGCTTGTATGTAACCTGACAGATGTAGTAAAAGAATGATACTGCAAAATTAGGACTGTTCCCAGGGTGAAAGACTTGGGAATATACAAGTCAGTAGAAATGTATTTAGGGTTATTTTTAAGATCCCTAGTGACTCGAGTTGCACCATGGGGACAAGTGTTTAACACGGCACCTGAACAAAGTCCCCTCAGTTTGCAGTTTCCTGAGAGAACACAAGCCTCTGTGCTGCTCCTGTGGCCCAAGCTGTGCTTGTGCCAGGTGTGTAACATGCACTGTGTGGTCATAACTAGCTCTGGCCATGGAGACACCTCGTGAGCCATGTGCTTGTCTGCAGCAGACAGACAAAAACCCTGTCTCCTTTTCACAGCTTTGGAGTAGTGTGAACCTCTTCTAATGGAGATTGGCATCCTGGTGCTGTAATAGTGTTCTGGCATTTGAAATGTTTTCCTAAGAATCAGTGTCACAAGCACTTTGAGCAGTTTTCATTAATTCTGATCCTGCCGACAATTCCTGGGTCACCCATGGACATGCAGCCTATATGGTGTAGCAGAGATGATTGTTTTCTATAAATGCAGAGTCAGACCCAAAGCCTACATGTAGTCACAACCACATCCAAGAGTGTTACTAACATCAGCTCTGACCATTTTGGCCTAAGCCCACACAATATAGATGGCTTTTAAAAATTTTACTGGACTTCAGTTGCCCAAGGCCACTGACAAGAAGGGTGTGCAGCAATGATCATCTCACCAGAAACAGAAGAACCTGTGTTGGGAGAGGGCACTTCTTATACTGAGGCTGCTATCAACTCGTTACTAATCCTTGGGAAGTTGATCTGGGAGTGGTGGGGGAGGCTGTGCAGAAGGCAAGGTGGAAAGGAGGTTTCCTGGAGGTTTGGCAGTGGTGGGAAGCACTGCCTGACACTGGAGCTGATGGGAGGGCAAGGTGGATGGATTCACAAGATGTGGAGGTGCGAGGCAGGGGAATAACCAAGGGCAAATCAAACTATTTGAGCATGAAAACATCTGCGCCTAGGGGTGCAGAGAGCCTGGGTGGATCTCGGATCAGGACCCTGCACTTTCAAGGGGGGATTTATTTTGACTGGTAACTGATCCAGTGCTTGAAATGGCTGCCCCAGAACGCTGTAGGGCTGTAAGAGAATTTGCTTATCTGGTCACAACATACTTTCGCTTCAGTTAATGGAACTGTTATTAGAGTGGCACGTGAGTGCCCTGGAGGTGAAACCTTGGTTTGGACATGACCCATATGTTGATAACAGGTATTGCTTGTCCTGTCCCTGCAGCTGTGCATTGCCAGAGTATGCATTGGTATGTTTGCAATGGATCCTCAGCATGAAGGATCACAGTCATTGCATCTTGAAATTGATTTTCTTCTACGGGAAGCTGTTTGAAGCAAAAACCAATTTGGTTTGTATAAACTACATTAGAGATAAGAAGATATCCCTCAGAGTGCACAAGATTACCATTGAAGATGTTTTCACCCTACTGCAAGTAACAAGTCACACAACAAAAATAATTTCTTACAGCTGATCTGATCTCTACCCATCCGTGAGTTAGCTCTGGAATGAGATAAACCTATTGCCTCTAATTCAGGACAGGTGTATTATATTTCCCAATCATATTACAGAGTCTAGGGAGGCCTGGTGGTGTTAACACTGAGCATATAACCAGGGCAAGTGAGGCAGTTTTGTATACTTTGAGGGACTTGTAAATCAAGATGCTTAACTGCTCCCATTGATCTGGAAGCTGGTCTGTGAGGTTCTACCTATGCTGCTACCTAGTAAGTAATGTGGCTTTCTTGTGTTTCTGGAGAGATTTGGTGTTTCGTATCTTCTGTCTGATACAGTCCTTCCAGTCTGGTCCTCAGCTGGTTCCTGTTTCTGTAGGTAGTGTGGTAGCCAGCCTGCAGAAAGAGCAAAGTATAAATTATGCTTTAAAGGGAAAAACAATGAGGAAAAAAAAATAAACACAACAAACTTACTACTTTTTCTTCCTTCCCTTCTCCCAGTCTCTTGGTCTTTTGTAACAGGTATCCCTGATGTGTACTAGCCTCTAATTTGTAGGGTATCTAAGGGGTTTCAGGGCTTGGGAAACTACAGTGGTGTTGAACATACAGGTGGATTTGCAGTCCAACTCTGGGCTGGAGCCATCCCTTCTCTTCCCTAAGCACAAGGTTGTCAGCTCCAACTCTAAGACTGGGTTTGCTTTCTGGGTCCTGCATTGCCATTTTCCCTTGGCACAAGAGTCAGCTTGGCTTAGGAGCACTGAGAAGTTTCTCCAAACAGGAGTAGATGGATTCCTAGCAAGTGATGCCAACTCAGGCTGTCTATGAGACTATAGGAGAAAAGACTGTGGCTGACCAGGCCTGGAGCAAGCACTGGTTGTTCTTCAGGGAACAGGGTGTTCTTCACAGCTGGGCTTCTTGCCTTTGATGGCAGAGAGCAGCTCTTCTGTTGGTTTGGCTGCATGTAGCTGTGGAAATTAAAGGTACCGTGTTTATGTATCACAGTAATTAATGGCAGTTGTCAAAAGGTGCCTGAGAACACAAGCATCCAGAAGGGAAAGGAAAAATCTCTGGTGCCTCAGCTGGATTTTTAAGGCATTACTGGACTGAGGAAAGAAAAAGAACTCATTCTTAACCTGACTTCACTTTTTGTAGCAAACAGTGGTGGCAGCAGCATTGGGTGGGCAGATGTGTAGGAAGGGACTGTGTGATTGCAAAGGTCAGTCCTGAGCTGCCTGGATGTGAGGCAATGCTGAGGTAAGAGCTCTGCTTGCTCAGTGAGGTGTCCTGTGTGCTCAGGGCTGTGCTGGGCCCCCGGGGAGCCCTCTCTCCCCGGGCTGTGGAGGCTCCATCAGTGCTGGCTGTGGTGTGCTGTGCTCCCCGGGTTGTGCTGCTCCTTCCCTTCCTGGTCTGGCATTCCTGCTCCTGGGGGCCCCGTGCCAGCCCCAGCACAGCCAGGGGGAGCACACTTACCCTTGGTGGGACCCCATGGAGCGAGAAGCCAGGTCTGTTCAGGCAGTTGCAGGTTGTTCCTTGGAGGCTGCTCTTTCTAGGACACCTGGCTGTGCCTGAAGTGCCATCCAGTTGTTGGCATATTATCAGCTAATTTAAAATTACTCACACAAGCCCTTATCAGTGCATGAGACCAAAGGGTGTTAGTGGGCATAATGACAAGGAAGGTTTTATGAACCACTTCGTGAAGCCAAATCCTCAGGAGCTATTGAGGCTGTAATTAGATTTGAGGATAATAAGATTTTTTTCTTCTTCTACTTTTTTTTCCCCCCTCTTTCTTTCTGGTAGCAAATCAAGGGAAAAATTGGAGCTCTCAGTTCATTCATATGTATTCAGAGTGTGGCTGCAGGCTCTACTCAGTAACACAAAGGGATTACAACTTGATATCAAGTAGCCTGGGAGAAGTGTGAGCATGAAAGTACAGGGGTGTGTTTTGCTGTAGACCGTGTGGATCCCTTATGGATACGCCTGGAAAAGGCTTCCCAAGCCTTAGGAGCGATTAATAATAAAATCAACTAATAACAAGATCTGCAATGTGAAGAGAAAACTGGCCAGCACTTTGTTATGGGGAGAAAATGAGCAAACCAGCAGGGGACATGCTGATCGTGTCTGATTCATGTCGTCTCTATAATCTCAGCTAAAGTTTTAACAGCCCAGGAAGATGAATTACCCACTCTAACCAACACAGGGATCAGCATGGGGTTTATTAGAAGCAGGCTATCATTTAACAATGTCAGGAGTGTATTTATTATTAAGCAGTAGACTCCACAGTCTAAATGGAAAACTATCACTCCTCCTTAGACACCAAACAAGGTATGTTCATAAAGCCAAATGGCCAATACATTGTATTGCCTGAACACAAATACACAGTCTGCTTTACTGTACCTCAGGGCTTTCTATGTTTAGCTACAGACTAATAAACCAAAGTGTTTGAAGCTACTGGAGGACAAAGCTATAGACCATATGCTAATTTTTGTCTCTCAAAATTCCCTGGTGACTTCAGTGAAGAAAGAAGAGAAAGAAGCCAGAGAAAGCATTCTGGGTTCAGCACAGAAGGATTGGTTAAAAGTGGATGCTTATGGGTCAGGGTACAAAACCCTCTGAAAGCAACTCTGCTTTCTGATATCCACTGTGTACTTTCAGCTCAGAGATTGGTCAGACCTTCCCTTCTCCTGGAGCCTAGTGCCTCAGTCCATAAGAAGATCAATCAGTAAAATGTCTGGTAATACAGAGTGAACATTTTAGTTTTATTTATCGCCACATTAAGATACCCAGTATGGAAGCATAAATAATACAGTTCAAGTAAACTATCACTTAATGTAGTAATATTTCAAGCTGGATTTGTGGGAAAGTCTTGGACTGGCCATGTTTTCATGCAAAAATCCAGAGTATTTCTGGACCAACAAACATACAATGCTCTCCACTTGTAGCATGGCTAAGGAGCTCCTATATTTTGCAGTTCAGTTCTTGCTGCAGAGTCAAACAGCACTCACAGCAACCATCTTCTGGTCTAAAAGTGGGAAAGAGTTCCTGGGCACAACCATCTGAGTGATGGGACTCTCTTTGACTGTGGGCTGCCAAACTGGCTTTGAACATCACCAAAAAAAATCTTTTCTTTGCAATCTATGAGGCCTTATCAGCCTCGTTTTTAACGTGTCCCCCTAATGGCCCTGTTGGGAGATACCTTGAAATAAGACAAAGTGAATTTTCAAAGTTTAGAAGCCAAACTTCAGAATGAACTGAGAGCTGAGTCACAGATGGAGCAAATACATCAGACTAATATTTTCACCAATTTTTATCAGCTGTCTGGGAATACCTGATTTCTGAAGTTTAAGCAGTATGACAGAAATACCTTAACATTTCATGTCACTTTAAATTATTTAATTTCTCAGATTAGGGATTGATGAACGTACTAGACTAGAAATGCAGGATGTGGATTATGCAGAGTTAATGCTGATCTTTAAGCCTGTTCTTCATCAAAAGTTGCTTTTTAGAAGGAAAATGAACCAGTTGACTTTTCTGTTCCTCATTATTGTCTTGCTCTTGGACCAGATGTCCATTTGAATGTTATTGGCAACTGAAGCCAGTCTTTGCATCTTGCTCTGTGAGATATCTTCTGGTCTGGGGCATGGATCTGGAGGGTCTTGCTGTAACAAGACTTTTTCAGTTCTCTTCACCTTCAGTGTTCAGTTTGTCCATTCAAATGTAAAGTCCTTTTGTGTTTCATTGCTATTCCTATCAGCTGCTTCTACTGCTGTCACTGTTCCCTGAATTCCCCATAACCATTATCCCTGATCAAATCATAAAAGCAGATATGATACCATCTCCACAGGAATGATTTTCATCTAGGTGTGATGAATACCTCTTGTACTGCAATAGCTTGGGTACTGCAATAGCTTGGATTCAAGCCATGCATAATTTTTGCATTAATTATGTCATTACTGTTTAATTGCTGCAATTAGCAGCATCACTTTCTCTGAGCTATCACTGTCATCATATGGCCTCCACATTATAGCAGGATCCCACCTGTTGGGGCACCCTATGCTGATGTATGGGGTGTCCATATAATATCAAGAAGCTGTGCTCACCTGACCACAGGAAAGGGATTATCTGAGCTAATATCTCTTCTTTGTGAAGGCACCTAAAACCCTGCAAGGTGACCTGCAAAATGGTGCCTCTCAAATGTTTCTTTTTTATGTCCTTTTTCTGCAGCTCTACATGGCTACACAAAGTACAGGAAATACGGAATAAGGTCTCAACTTGAATTTTAAGGAGCTTCATAAATTCAGTTTATATGCCATCATGACAGTAAGTGCCACCTGGAGATGATAGGCACGTTGTTTAGGAAATGAAGACCAGGCTGGGACTGTGTGTCTGGAGGCAGACTGATGAGGGTGTGGCCACACTCTTCAAAAGCGCTGTCACTGGTCACCTCATGCAGAAAGGGATTCACTTCGTAGCTATTAGGGTGATGTTTCTGGAAGATGTGAATGCTTCCTACCATCTGGTGACAATGTTAAATGATGGACTAATGGCAGGAGTGTCATCTGCCAGTGCTTTGGGAATCTACCCCCACCTCACCCCCTGCTGCATGTGCAGTGGGGGGCTCTGTGCAGAGCCAGCTGTGGGTTTGTAGGACCTCGGAGGTCCCTGTCTGGATGAACCAGATGGAAGCATCTCACGGGCAGGCATGAGACCCTCTGTTTTCATCTTACAGCAGGGTTGGCCACAGCACAAATCGTTACACCTCCAGGCTGTGCCTTTGCTGTTTCTGACTTTTTTAAGGTAAAATTTTCAACATTGCTTCTTGTCAGTCTTCTGCACTAAATTAAAATCTATTTGAGATAATGTCAGAGGGGTGGCAGTGTAGCAGGTTATTTGTTAATCCTACAGCTATAACACCTGGGAAAAACTGCCAGGGCTAAGGTACACTCATGATGTTAGATGAGTACCAAAGTCTGTGTTTCCATTGTGCAGAGAGGGAAGGGCTTGTTTCCCACAAGCAATCCCTCTTCCAGTAACCTGACCAACCCTCGAGAGATTATACAAATTAAAACTTTGTTTTCTTATTCAGAAGCAAGATTAGCTCTTTAAGGAGAGTCATATTTTGTCCTGTGGTTCTTGGGCTCGGAGGCTCCTCTCTGTGTGACTCTCAGGTCTCCGATTCAGCGTGAAGATGTCTGCTCACAGCACCATCAACCCTCATTACTGCACAATATCCATCAAGCAACAAACCCTGGTATCTATTTATCAGCAGGAGATACTTATCCAGAAGTGTTCTGCCTTAAGACATTCTGCCTTAAACAATGGTCAGCCATCTTGCCAAATGGGTAAACCTCACTTTACCCCAACACTTGAATAAACTAGACGGAGAAATAACTTCTTGAGTTGCTTTTAATTCTTAGTGAATTTTTACCTTTTTTTCTTTTCTTTTTTTTTGCATGTGATAAGAAAGCCTTCTGTGTGTGCCTCAGGGGCTTTTTGGAGCCTTTTTTTTTTTTCTTGCAATGGCAATGCTCCTGCTGGGAGTTCTTACGATCGTTGCATTCATTTGAGCTTGCTTACACAGACAAAACTCACTCAAGCAAAATCACTGCTGATCACTCTGCAAGTGGGAATGATGATGAGGTGACAGCTATATGGGCTCAGTTTCATGGACATAAACCATCTTCATTGGCTGGAAAAGCTGCCTCGGGAGGAGTTCAACCTTTTCGTGTTTGTTTCAAGCTCTTAGGAAGAAAGGCAGCAATTACAGAATGTGGCTTTAGGTCACTTTAAGTCACCCAGTGATGAACATTTATGCCACATAATACCAGCTTTATAAACTGCACTGTTCTGTGCCAGTGGTTACCCACTGTATAGGTAATTGTAAAACAAACTCCATATTCCAATTGACACCCTTTCTAATTACATCTCACCTTCATTAGGCTATTAAAGTGATAAATGCTAGCAATTACGTTGAACTCCAGTGAAAACCCTCTGTCTGTGGCATGCCCTGACTGTGGTGTGAGTGATTTGCCCAGAAGCCCAGCAGAATTCTACCAGTGTTCAGCAAAGCTCTGAACAAAACAACCCCCAAAAAGCAAAAAAAAAACCAGATTTTTTTTTTCGATGAGAAACAGCTCAGCTGATTAGAGCATATCTGACACCAAAGTCTATGCCCTTCATGGAACAGCACAGCTGGGGCCAATCCACCAGCCATGAAAGGCAGCTTCTTCTCCTTTTCATTAGATCTCTGCAGGAGGGGGAAGAGTGAGTGGGTCTGGCATGTACTTCAGCATGGCATAAGGTGTTCTCATTCAGTGCTGGTGGCTGCTCTGTGGTTGTCCTTTGCACATTTTGGCCCTCCCATGTTCTTGCACAGATTTCCCTCAAATGAAGGGACAGGATTCCTAGGATAGGCATGGATGGACGTATTTGCTCTGTGTGTGTGTAGAATTTAAATGTGCATGGTCACCTGTGTCCTGGCTCAGGTGTGGTCTCTCCTGCATGAGCCAGACATAGGTGGGAAGACAAAAAGCTGCCTTCTGTCTCAAGGATGGGATGTGGCACAGCCCTGGATGGTGGAGGAAGCCTTAAGGAGGATTCCCAAGTGTTGATCTGCCCTGTGGCAGGGGTGCCCTGGCCTTCCTTCCTCCCTGGCAGCCCCTTCTAGAGAGCCAGGGAAAAGACCTGGTTTGGGTTTCTCTCTGTTGAGTGATTTGGGAGAGCAAAGGAGACAGGGAAGGGAAGGGGCTTTTTTGTTCCAGTATCTGCAGTACCTCCTCCCAGCCTAAGGTAGGGAAGGAGTGGGGGAGACACTCAAATGGGAGCTTTTCTGTGTGGTCAGGAAGTGAGACAGAGGGTTTGGGATCACCCTGTAGGTCTGCCTGGTTTCCATCTAGTAGCAAATTTAATTTTAAATCCTCACAATGCTTTGTTACAGCCAAGCATGCATTTCAGTGGAGACAGCAGTAAGCCACCACAGGAGCAGATGTTTCTTTTCCTGAAGGGTTGAGCCAAACACAGGGCTGGAGTGACAGAGATTTGTGTTTCATTTTTTAATAAATATAACTTCTGCAGACTTTTTCCTGAGGGTTCCTGCAGGGCAGCTGCTATTACTGCCAAGAGCATGCCTGAACTGGACACAGGCTTGTCCAGCTCCCCAGGGATGGGTTCTTGGGGGCCAGACAACAGGGGCTTCCTACAAGTAACATATGTGCCAGAGAAGGACAGCCAAAGTCACCTCCTCTTATCATTTCTGCTTTTCCTATGGACAGATTGAGGGCTTCTCAAATGCAGTTGCTGTCTGAAATTATTTGCTGAATGCGGCCATTAGTCATTTCTGATTTATGAATTTTTCAGTCTGTGAGCACCTCGAAGTGAGGTATTTGAGATTCAAAATCCTGGCTGTGCTGATGTGTTGATTAGCTGGTCTGGATGCATTGAGGTACATGATGTGTTTCTGTTTTGTGACTAAAATGAGTGTGACCTTAAAATGTTTTGTTCTACTAAAAATAACAAGCCATTAAAATCCTTAGTATTTGGTATATGCCTTAAGAATATTATCCAGAGCTGGGAAGGAGCAGCTCTGGGCTGCTTATTGACAAATGATAGCAGTGAACTTTCCTCCAACTTTTTTGACAGCATCACTTTTTGATCTGTACATTTCCTTGCCATATCTGAGTATCTCACAGAAAAACCCTGAGTAAGGCTGTTGGCATCTCTTTTATTATTTCTTCGATTATACTAGAGAAAGACACAGGTGAAAGGGGGTGATTTGTTTTGGTATGAATACCTTCTCTAATAAGGACTGTTGCTAGCAAAGCTTTCTGCATTTCATTATCTACAGGATGGACATTGCACTGGTCTGTTGATGTGAAAATTTTGTGAGTTTTCACCCAAATTATAGAAATTCCATCTGTTTTTGGTGACTCATGCTATACAATGTGAAATCTGTTTTCTGTGACTGTTTTTTTGCCACTGAAAAATTTTCTTAGAATACTACTTTTGAATATATTACTGCCAGTAAAATTATTTAGAGTGCATTTGTAGAAAAGCAATAAGAAGTTAGTAGGAACCTGGAAGAAAGAAACAAAAGAAAACAAGCGTCTTAAAAAGAGGAAAGATAATTTCTCAGAAAAACGGCACGGGTATGATAAGCCTCTTCCACTGAATACCAGCCTGGTTACCTCAAACAAGGATGCACACAGCCTCCCAGAGCTACCCCGCCTTTCTGAAAGGCACTCTCTGATTGCCACCACAAAGTCACCTCCTGGGGATGAGTCCTCTGGGTCACTGGGGCAGGAGAGACAAAATTCAATGGGAGATGCCTGGTTATGTGCAAGGATGAAATCCATACCTGGTGTAACTTTCTGTGAAACCAAAGGTGCTGGTGTGTGAGGCTGGGGGAGAAGTGCCAGTGGCCCTGCCCTGCCTGCTGCCTGGGCCACAGGGGTCGGTGAGGGTGTTTGTGAGTGGTTCACTCAATCAAGAATAAACAGATGTGTGTGTGAGTCAAATCTCCAGCCTCAGACAATGACAGCAGCATGACTCAACAGATTGTGCTCCTGAGTTTTGGTGACACCCAACTTGCTGTCCATGAGAAGCAAGGTAATAGTCAGCAGGTAGAGTCAGTGGACCTGGTCATTGCAAATATTTACTTTTCAAGAACTTTTGACACAAATTTTAATAAATGGCCTTGCACAGATGTGGGTGTGATGTAGCATCTTGTGTTAAAACTATCAACATAGATGCAGCTGAAAGGAAACAGAGAAATGTTCAGGCATGTAGGCTTTTCTTCAGGTCTGAAAGTAACCCCAAAAAGGTTGCTTTTGCTAGCTAGCAAAGCAGCACTATTGCTGTTTTACCAGATGGCAGTTTGCAGATGCCAATCCCCTCCGGCTTGGATCAAATGCCTTCTTTAGGGCAGAAAATAAGTTTGTGGTACGGGCATATGGCTCTTGGCCTTAAGGGCAGACTCAGGCCATTGGCATCTCCTGTGATATTTAGCAGTAGGGATGAAACATCAGTGCTTGTGGCTTGTTACTTATGTAGCCATTGACCCCAGGCAGGGCCAGGGTGCTGCTGCTTTCTCTCAGAAGTTGTGCTCCAGGCTACACTGAAGTTATTGAACCATTCTGTCAAATGGCCTTTGGGTTAGATCCTGGAGCCAGCAGGCACTTGGGCATGGTTTTATTCAGAAATCCAGGCCTTGAGCTAATCCCTGGTTAGAGAAACAAGATTTTTCAGGTGTGTTTCTGAGATGGACTCATGAATTATAAATAGGAATTAATTTTCCAACTAAATGGTTTCTGATTTCACTTTAGGTTGTATCTCTGTGAATGTTTCACCAGTAAAATTTTTGCTCTTCCTGTTCCCTGTTGATTGAGATAAGAAGGTCTAAGCTGCCTCTAAACTGCCACCATAGACAGGGGCAAAAAAAGGTGAAGGTGTGTATTTAAAAGGGAGGGGGGGGTGGAATTAAAAAGAGTGTCTGGAGCTCTGTGGTCTGTGTTGCTGACCAGGTAAAACAAGTAGAACCAAGTAAAAAAAATCTTCAGAATACATAATTTTTATCATAGTCACTAGGCTTTTCCGGCAGCTCATAACCCAGAGATTTATGAAAATGGCCAGAGATTTATGAAGTCTGTTTAAAGGAAAAAAAAAATTAAAGCTTAACTATTCTGAAACTTCCTTGTATTTTTATATACCCAGCAGTTAAAACACAGTAAAATGATTTTAATCATTCCTCATCCTGACACGGAATAATTGTTTGCTCTTACTGTTTGGATTACAGAAGTCTTTGAAGATCCAGTCAAAGGATCGAAGTTTTACTGTGTGTGGCACTGGACACACATCATAAATCTGTGGCCCCAAAGAAACTGCAGGATGGGCTATTTTTCAGTTTTGTTTCCCAGCAATGCAGTGATGTCTTTTCCCTCTCTCTTTCCCTGACAGTCCAGTTATTAAGTGGAAAACCCATCTTTGTGATTTCCTCCAGAGATGCTGCAATGCTCTGTGTAGCCCACAGTTAATAGGACCATCCCCAGTGCTTTGGCAGGAGGATATAAAGGGAGTGGAGAAGAGGAAGGTAATTCTTTGTTCTAGGAATCCGATCCATCACAGCCCACGATATTTCCTGCTCAATGCCATTCTCTGTCACTCACTGGGGCATACATTGGGTCAAACACATTAGAATTTGATTCTCCAGCTAATGGCTACCAAGGCCTGGTCTCAGAACACTGCAACAAGCACAGTAATTGAAATTCACACTGCAGCAGAGAAAAGGCTTAGTCTTCATTTCAGCACATCACCCACTTGCTTATACAGAGTTTTCTCCTGGATGCAGTAAACAAGGGGCTTGATTCAGTATTACCCCGGGGTCTTATCCCATATTAGTGAAAAAAATATGACAGTACATAGAGATCCCAGCACTGATTGTTTGCAGGTTCAAAGTGTCTCATCTTCTTGCTCTGGAAAATATACTTGATGGTTCACTGTGGCAGCGTCAAGGTCCCTGATTAGTTCCTGGGACTTGCAAGATTTGTGTTGCCTTTTCCATCAGTGCGTTAGGAGAGCTGCTTCATTCAGTTCAGCTCTACTCTCACTCCCTTTCTGCATCTCCCTGTGGCTCACCAGCATCAGAGTAGCTGGAGGAAATCAGATGTCTGGGAGAGGGAAAATACTTTTCTCAGCAGGTGGGCTGTGGAGGGTGTGTGACTGCTTCTCATTCAACTCTCACTCTATTTTAAACCCTCTCTTATATTAGTGTTAATATAATGAGATTAGCAATTTGGTCTAGGATTTTCTAATAAGCTCACCAAATTTAAAATTAACAAGTTCTGTTTCAGGAAAAGTTAAAAATGCCCCAGGAATCATCATGTTGTTTTCCAGTCTATCTTTACTCTCCTGGGCATTTCCCAGCATGGTATTGCGCCAGTCCTTCTCACCTACATAGGAAATAATAATTTCCAAGTCTATCTCACCCTAGGGCTGGTCTTGCTGAGTCTTGTCGTCTCCTGGTGTCCCTCTTCCCTTTCAGGCATTTTACTGTATGGAATTGTACACCTTTTTTTACTGTATAGAATAATTTTCACAGAAGTCATCCTATGTAAATTACCTGAGACTCTACTCTTCTTTTTACAGTCTTGTATATTTTGGCCCTGTTTCCATCCTGTGACTGTTACCCATAGCCTCCTGTGTTTGACCATGGAATTAGAAAGTTTAGCTCTTCTCTTCCTCCTCCCCCAAGAAGAAGGAAGCATTTAAAAATGTAGTGCAGTTTGGCTGAGCAAATGAAAGGCAGTGTCTGATGTGCTTCCTTCATATATTGTAGAATATAGATAATCAGCGAAGAGCATTAGTTGAAACATCAATGAAAAGTGACAGAAGCATTCACTAGGGTCCATATGCTGTTCTCTGCACTGACATCTCACTCTCCATACATGGCTCTGAGCCCTAGCTAAGTGCCTTATCTCGCTATTTAAGGTATTTAATTATTACCTCAGATAGAGTACCAATCCTCATTTTTCCATGTACTGATAGAGCAGAGCAAAGAGAGCATCCCTGTTATCAAAGCACACCGTGCAGCTCTGAGAGGAGCCTTTCATCCTGACAAAAGAGCTCAGGGCTGGAGCTGCTCTGAGGCAGGAAAAGTGCTGCCAGCACAGTGTGGGGACAGAGGTCACAGTGCAGGGTCAGCCTGGGAGAGGTGGTGGCAGCTGCCACACCTGTGCTCCACAGACATGTGGCAGCCAGGTGGAAAAAGAGAACACAGCACAAACCCCCTTTCTTTTCAAGGGAGCTGCAGTGATGTGCTGCTCTGTTAGGCCATGCAGGTGGCAGCTGGCTCCCCACAGCTCTTGGGTAGCAGAATTTGGGGAGGGCAGCTTTCTCCATCAGGGATTTGTATGTTTGAACCCAGGCTGAGTCCTGATGTGGTGATGCTCAGGATGACTGCCCCCCCAGGAGGGCACTGCTGGGCCCTGTGCCTCAGATCTTCCATTTGTGCTCTACAACTTCACCACTTGATCTTTGCTTCTTTTTCAGCTTGGACAAGATTCAGTTTTTCACGTGTCCTAGCACCTACCAGAGCCATGCCACAAAGGAACAAATACTCCCTTGTTCCAAGTCAGTACAATTATTAACAGTTCATCCTGGTAAACTCCTAAACTCTCTGGTGGACCTTCTTGTTGCTTTTTTTTCCTTCCTCTCTTGACAGCAGGCCTCAGCAGCACAACTGTCTCAACTACTGGAGGAGATCACCTCTGCCTGAAGCTTTTCTCCATGGACTTGCCCCCCTTCCTATGCCTTTCAATTCAGAAGTCATATTTTCCTTTGGTTTTGGGCTGAATAAATATAGTCTCCAGACTAAGTTGAACAGCTTTCTTTATGAGCAGTGCTTTGCTTTTTACTTGTGTCAGGCAGATGAGCAAGCTTAGATGCGTTTATCTACAGTCATCAGGATGAGAAAACTGAGGCTGGTGATGTTCTAGGTTGCCTTTACTCTCCAACCTGGTGATGCTGGCAAGTGCTGGTGTTGTTACAAAAGCTGTGGTATGACTCTTGGCCAAAATAATTCTTAGAGAGAGATCAAATATGTCTCTGGTGAGTGGGGTACAAAGTGTGGACTGCTTTTTTCAGATGAAAAGCACCTGGTTTAGGTACCCTACGTATTCCAGGGAAACGCAGCATGACCTGGGAGCCTTGCACCATGCTCCCTGGGGCTGCAAGGAGAGCTGTCTGCTGTCCTGTGCAAAACGCAGAAAAGATCTGTACCATTCTTACCTAACAGGGTAACTGAGATGAACACAAATTTTTTCTGACATTACCACCAGGTCTGTAGGTATCTCACCATTCTCTTTCTTTTGGTCTTTTAAACTTTAAGCCTTTCTTTTAAACTGCCTAGGTGCCTTGCAGATGTGTATGCTTGGGTAGTACTACTTCAGGAGGGGTCACTTCTGTTGGGTCAAGGGAAGATGAAGCCAGAGTCATGAAAAACATGTGATTTCTGGTTTTTCTAATCTTTTAAATTTAGAGGAATTTGGTAATGGAGTTGTTAGTCTGAGAGATTGATTCCATTTCTCCTTCTATGCTGTTATTTGTGTTTTGTGGAACCTGTATGTTCAAACAATGGCCAACACTGTCAGCATACAGCACAGTTACTGTGGGGGGAGAAGCCCCAGCAGCACTTCTTTGGGAACAAGGCCAGGGTGTCACCTCTGTCACTTCCAGCCAGCTCATGGTCTTAATTCCTCTGTGGGGTTTGCCATAATTTATCTTCAGATCCCTCTGCACTGATTTGGATATTAATCCCATTTTCAGGTTTTGAATATGTGCTGAAGGACATGGAATCCCAGAGGAGCTGTCTGGCTTGTCTCAAGTTGCAGCCCTTAATTTCTCTAGATATTGGATGTGTTGTGGGAGCAAGGAGGAGAGGTGGAAATCCAGCAGTGCACCCTTGTTGGCAGTTTACAAATGGCAAGCTATCAAGGAAGAGGAAGCTGTGCTGTGCAGTGCATGTCAGTAGTCAGCAAAGGCGAGGACTGGAAGCCCCCAATGTTTTTGGTAAGGGCTCTCCTTTAGAGCATGGCAGGAATGTTTCTGGAAAACAAACAAATGCGAGACTGTCACAATCTGTTCACACCAAGAAAAAAAAAAACAAAACAGCGTGAAATAAATTTTCTCATACCCATAGGGCTTGAATGAGGCTGGAGGCAGACATGCCAAATAAGGGCTAATATGCTCATGAAAACAAGAGCTTCATTTTGATGTGCCTTCCACAAAGGGCTGTCTCTGGGACCCAAAAGCTGCTTATGAAGAGGTAGGTCAAGGACACCAAGGAGAGAGGAATAAAAGTGCTGCTTCACTTACCTTTCCAAACAGTTGCTAGCAAGGTTTGGTCAAGCAAAACAGCAGTGCTATAACCAGGTGGGAGTCCGTGTCACTTGCAAGGACAATGTTATGATGGCTCTGTCTAAAAAATGCTTTGATGTTACTCCTGATGATAGGATGGGCTTATTCTCAAGAAAAGTTTCACTGCTGGCTGCTGAGGGGCCAAACTTTTGTAGAGGTTTTGGGTTATGAATCTCTATTCATTTTGAAATCTCTGTTCAGTACTCAAAGTGCTGTCATATTCTGTTCCTTATTCAGATGAGAAACAAAGTCCAAAATTTCCTGGGAAATCACTTTCTTAAAAATAATGTCAGGCCGAATGCAGAGCACTGTTGCAAAAACACTAGAAATCTTTTTTACATTGCAATGTTAAACCTTCTGGATAACGCAGAGATGAGCCTGAAGTGATGGGCTTTTCATAAGCAAAAATTGCAACTACTGCAAAATCAGAATGGAGCCCAATGGCATTATTAAAATGTTTGTGTCTTTCTCATGGTGAAAATTCATTGTTAGTGTCTTTCATGTTTGACAGAATTGCATTTTTCTGAAGGAAAAATATTCCACTGGGAAATTCTAGTGCTAATATGGGTGTCAGTAGCAGGCTACCTATTTTTTTATTTTTATTTTTATTCTCAAAGAATTCCCACTGTGGTTCTGAAGTTGGTGGATATTTCCTCTCAAAACAGGGCTCTGGAGAGAGATATTTTTCAAACCAAATTCCCCCTCCCCCAAGTGGCAGTAGGATCGAGCTCTGTGGATTCATTATGTACTGTTAAGCAGCTGCCACATTTCACTCCGGCAACAGTTGTACTTCATTTATGAGCGAAATGATTCATATGTGAATATGGCAAAAGTGCTGCAGCTCGTGGTGAATTTGCACTGAGGAGCAGCTCATGGGTGAGGATTGGGTAAAAACACATGCTGAAGTAGGACTTTGTTACTTGCCTGATAGTTTTTACAGTCATAAAAGTTTATGTTTTAGAAGGGTAAGTCCTGCCAGAAATAGGAGTGCATAAACACAGAGCAAAGGAGCTTGTTTATGACTAATATTACTCATAGCTCCCCTGCATCTTGTGTAAGAGAAGCAAATAAATGGTAACACTTGACCTATATACAAAATTATGAATGAGGAAATGAAACGGATTGATAGTATTCTTACATTAGTCCCATAATGCAAAACCAGTGGGGTGCCCAATCACTGCAACAAATGTGACAATGATTGAAGGATGATTCCTCTTTTACAGAAAACCTATTTGTGTTCACTACCCTGGAAAATTTCCCAGCCTGTTTCTTTTATTTACCATGGTGTAAATTAGGAGCCTTTCTGCTAAAAAGAGTGTGATCTTCACAGGGGTAAGAGCAGCAGAAGTAAGAAATTAAGGCATATGTCTGAAATGTTGCAAAAAATAACAGTCTTAATACTTCAGTGCAGAAGCTCTGTGGGTGGAGTGAGGAGAGATCCCTTTCTTAAGGCCAAGGCTTCCACTAGTATTTGGGCAAAGTTATGCAGATCCTCCCCAGACAGCCTTGGAAGAAGATGCAAAACTCGCTGCTTCAGACATGCTGCTGGCTACTGTGCTGGTTTCACTGGCTTCGAGTTCATTTTTGTCACAGTGGCTGGTGTGGAGCTGTTTTGGATTTGTGCTGAAACCAGTGTTGATAACAGATGTTTTTGTTGTTGTTTAGCAGTGCCTGCACACAGTCAAGGCCTTTTCTGCTCCTCACCCCACCCAGCAGTGAGGGGGCTGGGGGTGCACCAGCAGCTGGGAGGGAACACAGCCAGGAGGGCTGAGCCCCACTGACCAGAGGGACATCCCACACCACAGGGAGTCATGATCAGCATCTAAAGCTGGAGGAAGAAGGAGGAAGGGGGATGTTTGGAGTTACTGATTTTCCCAGTAACTGCTATATGTGATCTCTCTTTCCAGGAGATGGCTGAACACCTGCCTGCCCGTGAGAAGCAGGGAGTTAATTCCTTGTTTTGTCTTCCTTGTGCACACAGCTTTTGCTCTACCTTTTGAGGTGTCTTGTCCTCAACCCATGAGTTTTTTCACTTCCACTCTTCCAGTTCTCTTCCTGATCTGAGGGTGGGGTGGGTGAGCGAGCTGCAGTTGGACCATGACATCCATCCAGAACAATAGTCTGCCCTCAGGAAAGCCAGGCAAAGAGGAGATACACGTTTTGTTTAAAATCTATTTTTAAAGGGTCCCCGTGTTGTGCAGGCTTTTTGTGTGTTTTTATCCCAGTGTAGAGAGGAATAAAGATTCATTACTTTCCAAAAATCTGTGATGCCAAAAATCTGTGGTGCCAGCTGAGACCCCACAAGCTGTGTTGGCATCACAGAAAACCTGAGTTCAACAGCACTTTTTAGTATTTGCCCTCTGGTGCCAGTACTCGGTGAAAGAGGAAACTGTTGGTCCTAAGTAAAGGGGCCCTCATTTATTTGGGCTTTACCAGCCCTGAGGTGGTGACTCCCAGCACAGAAACAGTTTTGATTTTTCTGTGATCGTTCAGCATCTTTTGTTCATGAGTAGATTAAACTGCACATCTACCCTGAGATGGATTCATGTCCTTGCTCTGCAAAAGCAAACGTTAAGTCAGGGGAATTGTTGGCACTTGCCACACTCTCACAAGGTACCACTGGAAGAAAACACACCTGCTCTCCCAATGCACAGCCCTGTGCTTTTTACTCAAATCCTTCAGGTGTAATTTTTTTCTTGTTTTTCCTGGTTTTTATTTATTTTTTTTTCTTACAGGTTTCCACAGACACTTAGGATAGCACATAATCCCAAGGCTCATTACTACACATAAATCCCTCAGCCTTCTGGGTTTCCTTCTCTGGAGCCACTGTGCAAATGGACACATCAATAAAGCCTTCTGCAGAAAAGCTGACAATCTCAAAATGGGCTCATGCTGCAAAAACTGAAATCTCCTGCCAGGTTGGTGATGGGGCTTTCTAATCAACTTTGCAATGAATATTTCTTAAATCATGTTAATCCACCATTTAAGCAGAGATATCAGTTCCAGACAATGAATCTCCACACCTGGAGGGGGATATACCTGCCGTTTCCCCAGAGAGGAGGCGATTAACAGCCTCATGCTGTCAGATGAGCCAGCAGCTATGGCATTTATCACCTCACAGCTCCTTTGCTGCAATGAAGGAAATCTTTGCTCCCTGCTTCTGGTGCAATCAGCTTTTATTTATGTAGTGGTTAGGGAAAACAGCTCTTAAAGGAAAACTGCACCTGTTTTGCCCTCTGAGGCAGCGTTTGCTCTAATTTACATGGATGCATTTCCTATTAGTTTGCTAAATGCTGGGATCTCGTGAGGAAATGAAAGCCCTTAAATACGAGCAGGCAGAGTGCAGTACCCAGATTTCAGACCCACAGAACTATAGTAAACACTGATGAAGATGAACTGTCTTTTTCATGAGCACTTTTATGTTCTCATCTCCCATAGCTCCTAGGAGCCAGCTGCTATGTGAACTGTTAAAATCCCAGCTCAAAGAGACTGCAGACCAAACAGAAAGTCTTGTTCTGGGGAAATTCTTGAGCCCAGGTGATTGTAGGATTACTTTGGATAAGTAAAGAACTATGGATTGGTAAGTTTTTCTGTTGATCCCCAAGATAAACTTCATGAACATTCCCACAGAGTAACTTTTCATGAACAAGCTATGTTAATTTGAAAAAGAGAAGGTAATTTCTTGGGTCTTTGAGTCATACTCCAGCTCAAAGCAGGTTGATTTCTGAGTCAGGTGATGCTACTTATGTCCTTGTCCATGTGACTATCTCCAAGGGTGGAGATGCTCCAGGCTCTCTGGGCACCTGTGCCTGGGCTATGCCACTCTGAACATCTTTTTTTCTCCAGCCACGTGTAATTTTCCTTGCTGCACCCTGTCTCCACCTGCTCTGGAATTTTTTGGATAGTGGGAGAATGCAATTAGGTGTCCCTCCTGCCTGGGGAGGGACACCTAATTGCTATCTTCTCTCACATCCTGTGCTCCAGCCCCCTGACTGTCCTAGTGGATTTCTACTGGACTTGCTGCACTTTGAGTGCCCATCTTACCTTGGGCAGCCCCAAACTGGGTATAGCACTGCAGATACCATCTCAAAAGCACTGGGCAAAGGGGAAGGGTCCCCTGCCTTGACCCACTGTGCTGCAACTCATACAGTGCAGGGTGCTTTTGGTTTGCTTTATTGCAAGGTTGCATTGTTGTCTCTTGTTCATGTGGCTGTACACCAGGACTCTTACTCACACACATGTTTCCAGCTGTAGGAATACACTTAGGATTGCTTCCAGGGAATGTGTCCCTGAGAACATGCTACCCACATTCCCTTGAATTTTTGGCCTCTTTAGGCTATCTCAGTTTGGTCTCACAAAAATAAATGTTTCCATGCTTTTTTGCTAGATACTCCTTAATTATTTGTCTTTGGGCTCTAGGATAATGGAGGTCAGTCTCCTTGTAAATAAAAAGATAAGTTCTGCTTCCTCAGGCAGTCCTTGAAGAAATGAGCTGCCCAAGTGAACTGATGTGGAATTTAAGTAGGAGCCCAGCATAAATGCTAACAGACATTGGCCTAAAAATATCTGCTGCTTTTACTGCTGCAGAAAGAATGACACGCACCTCTGATAACTTCTCCTGTGGCGAGTCCTGCCAGGCTGTGCCTGGATCCAGAATGATTGCTGCATTTCCTGGTGGTTTGGGGAGGAGGAAAACAGATGAGAGGTGCAAATAAACCTGTTTTTCTTTAAGAATAACTGCAGCTGAAGCCACAGTTGGCCACAGGATGCTGTCCTCAAATGTAGGTGGATGGACAATTCATTGTGCATGGCTAATAGAAGTGTGTGTGTGCATATCTGTATCTCTATATATTGTATCTTCATGGTGTGATATCTGTATGAAACGATTACACCCAAGCCAGATTGGCTGTTGAACTTCAACTTGGTTACATTTACTGAAGGCGTGGCAAAAGCTCCCGTATAAAGGAGCAGGGATAGTGCCAGCCCCTGTGTCTCTGCTGGTGTTGGCTGGAGTTACGCCGGAGGCACTGCAGGTAAAAAACGTCCCTTTGCTGTTTTATTTAGCACAATATGAAGCAGGTGAAATACAAATAATAGGGCTGGAAAAGCACCACAGACACACTGAGAGGGATTTGCCTTGGAGAGACAGAATAAATTAGAGTCCCTATCCTTAATGTTACCTGGAGGGAAAGAAAAGACGAATTTGCCATCCTAGAAAGAGCCTCCTTTGTAAAACGGTAAGTTGTCAGAAGTAATTGGATCAAGTGGGAGTAGAGGTTCTAAGATGAGGAGGATGCTGTAGTTACTGCAGGCTGCTGTTAAATGAGGTAGAAAAAAGGTATCTGGAACTGTCCTATGCTGTGTATGCAAAACGAGAAGAAAATTGACTTAATAAATAGCCAGAAGGGAGTACTTCACAGGCTGTTTGGAGCAGAAGGTCGTGCAAGATGCCACTGGGAAAGTAATCTCCTGGAGTGTTGCCAGAGTGCCTGGCTTTGGTTTTGGTTTTCTGTGGTACTCGAGGCTTTTGCACATAGTGAGTACAAGGAGCTGCTGTCCATCTGGGATTTGGGATGCCCACATTCTGGTCCCTGCACTGCCTCCTCAGCTTGCTGTCTCTGCAGGAGGCTGCTGAGTCTCATTTGTTTTTTCCTCTGAATGCTAGGAGACATAATACACTCATACTTTCCTTCATTATGAAATAATTCTGGAACTGAGTCCCTGAAATTTTTACAATGCTTCAAGTATGTGAATGACAGGATCTTAGAGGAAAGAGTGCTACCATTACAGCATATAGCATATATTGAATATTATGGGGAGATGAAATGTAGCTTGATGGTTTGGAGTGTTTGAGAGGAAACAGGGGAAGAAGGGCTGCTGGCTTTTTGACTTTTCTGGTACTCTTTGTTGTATTTGAGAAAATTAGTTGCTCTTTCTAAAGCACAGAAACTCAGCTAAGCCAACATATAATGGAAATGTTTTGAGAAAATCAGTGGAGAGGAGAAGGTTCAGCTATGAAGTACACGTGGTTTCTAATTGCCTCTTTCTACTCTGTGAAAAATACCAAAGCCATTGAAGGAAATGATGTCTGTACTGTGACATAAATCTTTATGCAAAGTGTAATTAGCTGTCAGTAGCATTTGCCACCATTGAGTACCTGATTATAGTCGTGGCTTGACATCTTTCCTGAATGAGAGCTGGAGGGAGACAGGACACACCTTCACTGCTGCCTTCTAAGCTGTTCAGTGTAGAGAATGGTGGCTGCTTGGGGTTCCCCCATGGATTTCTGCAGAACTCACCAACATTTTTGCCCTGCTGTACTCAGACACTACTCTGTCCTTCCCATCCCTTCCAGCTGCATCACTTGATCTTTTTTTATCATTCTCTCTGTAGCTTTTTCTCTGCTTACCTTCCCTCCTTCCTTGTTTGCTTTTTGTCCCTTTCTCAGGGATAGACAACATGGATGTCTCCCTTCTGAGAAGGAAGAGGAACAAAAAAAAGAGCAGCAGATGCAAAGTTGGGTGTGATCCCCTTCTCCATTTCAGATAAGTAAGTGTGTTGAAGGAGATCTCAGGGCTAAATAAATGTTTTTTTAGCCCCTCCTGAGTGTGTACTCCCTTCTGAATAATAATTTCTTTCCTTAGTTGAGTGGCAGCCTCTTTGCTTTTCTTTAGAGTTTGACAATATGTCTGAACCAGCTTTTGTGAGTGTTTGAAATCCCTTCCTCTTCTCCTTGCATCTTGTGGCAGAGAGCAGTCCAAGGGAAACATATCTGATATCCATTCCATTGTAACTCTGGCCCTTGAGGTCAGTAACAGTAAGAAGCTCCCCAGCCAAGCAGGTAGTGCTCAACTTTAATAACTTTTGTGATCTCTGCTGTTGCTGAGGGCCTGTGAGAGCCATGTGGGAGAGCTGTGGCCAGGATTCAGGATGCTGCTCCAAAAGAGGCGGCCATAAAAGCATGTTGGAGCAGCCAGGGCACTGCTAGCTAGATCCTGACCCCAGGGACTGCCTGCAGAGGGGCTTGGGTGGGTGTAGAACTCATGTGTCTGTGCTGATGAAGATATTCCTGCAAGGGAATAGTAGTTAAGTGTGTTATTTTCCTCAGTCTGGTTGTTAATGTAATCCTGATACGTTAAACAACGTAATTAAACACACACACACACACACGCTAGAAACTCTTGTTCTCTGTCAGAAGAGAGGGAACGCGTGTCAGACCCAGCCTTCAAGCTCTGTTAATTTTAATTTGAGTTTTGGAATTAGTAATCAGTTTTGCTGGAACACTGTTTCGAGAAATAGATCTTAGCATGCACGGAGCCTGGGCACAGTTTCAAATGAGTATTTGTTAAGAAGCCATTCCCTTGTCGTGTTATGGTACATTAAAAGAGATTTATTTCCATTGTATTAAAAAATGCAAACCCAAGGGGAATGCGCTCTCTTCCTGTTGGCCAAGGGTGGTTTTGGATTTTTTTGTGGGGCTTTTAATTAAAACAATGAGATGCAAAACCACTTATTTGTTTAGGCTGTTGTTACCATGCCAGGAGGCTAAGTGACTTGAAGCAGCCAGAAAGGTGATGAGACTAAATAAAAAGGGTAGGGAGGAAAGTGGGGGGGCTCACACCTGAAGGTATCACACCTTCATTGTAGCTGAGCTTTGTTTTTGACATGTGGGAAGAATTCACAATACAAACCTGAGGCTTTGCTCTTACTGGAGCCATCTGTTCTGTTTGTGCAGCACCAGGGACATCTCAGATCTACAGAGAAGTTTGTTTGGTAGAAGAGAGCCCTTTCATCTACAAAAAAATTAAACAACAGCAATAACAACAAAAAAAATCAAACAAGCAAACAAAACCAACCAACCAAAAGAGCTATGGCATCCGGGTGCTGGAAAGTGAAAACAGGTGACTTCAGGCTACAGGTTAGCACAGCAAAGTTAATGAAACATAGGTGAGGGTTGCCTAGGGCATGTGGTGGATTTTTCCACTGCTAATTTATGAGAAGGTACATCTTAAGTGGAAGCCAGGAACAGGGTCCAGGAATCCCTGCATCGAGTGTGGTGGTGATTCTGCCTTTAAAAGTCTGCTGATGTGGGGCTTCTCTTTTCATAAGGAAAGAGGCAAAAGGGGAAATATATCTCAGGATAGTTAATATTTTGGTTTTGTGAGGGCAAATGGGAATGAAGGATGTAAACTGGTGTGAACCCTGAGTCATGTTTTTATCCAGCAACATGTAAATTTGTGTGACGATAGGGGCTGAGGGAGCCAGGAGCCAAAGCAGGCTGCACAACCTTCCTGCTACTTCTCTGAACCCTGAAACCACAACAGAACCTTTCAGCTGAAGGGAGATCCCCAGAAGGTGGTGTCCAAGTGTGTGTCTCTCTGTACATCCATGTGGCTCTGGGGAGCACACCTGACAGCTTGTGCTCTGGTTGGACAGAACAAATTGCTTTCTTTAAGCTCCAGTGCCACCAGCCTCTCCAAGTGTGCAGTTTTTCCTCTTTTTTGTGCTCTTCTCCCACTTATATCCTAAAAGCTCTCCCATCCCACAGTCCAGTGTCTCCATGGAAGATGGACTACCTCCCTCTGGAACAAAATTAGACCTTTGATGGAAGGAATCCTCCTGTACTTTTTGATGCCTGTAAAGGGATAAAGCCCTCAACAGGAAATTTTGGCCCCTGCATCCCTCCCTAGCTGTGCCAGCAGGTGTATTAGAAGGCCTGTTCAGTCCAGGGTTTCACTGCACGTATGAAATGTTAATTTTCCTAATTAAAATGCCCCTTTCTGTAAGACACACTAACAGAGAGGGGTTTGACCTTGCTTTGGACTGGAATACCTGTAGATGCCATGCAATGGTTACCCAGTTTAAACAGCAACTTGAAATCCTGTGCCCTGGGCACAGCTGTGATACCTGACCAGAACAGTCCCGGGTACCCATGGGCATCATCTCTGCTCACACTCACATTCCCCTGCATCTGCAGCTCCTGTTCCATCCCCTGTGCTCGCTTTTATTGCAGCTGTACCTCAGTGCTCACACAGCAGCTCACTAACAGCTTTGCTCTGTCCTCAGGGAAGACTCCAAATTGAATTTGTAGCACTGACAGCACTGGTTTAAGATAAACCAGTTGGGATTTGATGACTGCTCTTTCCCCATGCATTTCCAGCTAATAAGGATTTTGTCACTGTGGCTGCCCTCAGTTTTGCAAGCTACTGCTCCACAGTCCTCCTGGTGGGAGGGGAGGAGGTGTTATCCCACACACTCCTGGTGCCCCACTTTGCACTGGGAAACTAATGGCAGTCCTTGTCTTCCCCTCACAGGAGAGGGGCGCGATGCTCTCCCCCAGCCCCGCTCCGATGCCAGAGCAGGGCTGGCAAACCACAGGAGCAGCAGGAAGCCTCCAGAGCCTGAAGAAATTTAACAGCCAGGACTTCAAGGACCTGCGAGCCTTGTGCCTGAGCCAAGGGCTGCTCTTTGAGGATGCCACCTTCCCTGCTCACATCAGCTCCATCGGCTCCACTCTGCTCCAGGAGGAGAAGCTCCGGCAAATACAATGGAAGAGGCCAACGGTGGGTGCCACCAGCTGGGGTGTTTTGTGACACTGCTGCCAGGAAAATCAGTGAGAGCACTGATGGCCAGTGGCTAAAGGCCTGCTCTCTGGGGTGGAAGGTCTGTGTTGAGCAGGAAAGTAGACCTGAAGGGAAACACTGGAAGCACACTTTCAAGGAGGGATCCTCAGTGTGGGATGTGTGGAGGGAAGATAACCTCTGCAACATAAATGATTTCATTAGGTACATTTTTGTAGGAAGTTTGTTTCCACCTGTGAACCTGACTAGTGCTACTATTCCTGCTTTGATCTGCTTCTGGAGGATTTTGTGCAAACCTGAAAAGTTTTTAAATTCTATTGAAGATCTCTGATTTCTGTAATCCAAGCGACTGACTCAGCAATACCTATTTTAAAGTAATTGGGACAAGGCAGGAGATGAAGCACGTTTGTGTGCTGATTCCCAGTTGCAATTTAACAGGCAGTTATCATCTGGCATATGGAAGTTTAGAATGGGAGGCTGGAATCACATGCTCAGCTCTTTTTTCCTAGGACCTAATTTAGGAAATCTTCCTGTGGTCCAACTGTTCAGTAAAGCACTGCTGTGTACCATTAGCTGCTGGTGCAGCTTCTGCATGAGCCACGTGCTGCCCTTTTTCTGAGTTTTGCTGAGCACACCACTAGTGCCTGGGGCCTTTGCCTTCCCTGGGCTGGGACAAACTAAATCATGTCCCTGGAGGCAATGCCAATGGAGGTGTAGAGACAGTGAATGTGAGACTGTAAAGAGACAGCACAAAAGAACAGGAGAAGATCTGTTTGGATGGCAGATGCATTGGGGCAGTGAGGGTGTGCTGGACCTTGGCAGTGTGGTGACCTTGGCACAGCAGCAGCAGAGGATGCAGCCAGTGTGGATGTTGCAACTGATGGATCCCAGAAGGGATGCAGAGTAGCCAGGATGGCCAGCAGAGCTGCTGAATGTGGATGCCCACATAGAAAGGTGGGAAACACAGCGCATGTATTGCTAGGTGTGGAGGTACTGGGTGCAGATATTTGAGTGTCCTCTGTGGAGGTGCCATGAAGAGATCATTCTCTTCTGCAGAAGATGCTCCTACCACAGGCTGAATGTCTGGGCTTTTCCCTAGGCAGTTTTCCTACAAAGTCTGTGTCTGGTGAGAGTGCAGCTGGTGCTCTGGTTTTTTACACCAGGATGCTGCTTATGGGTTCACAGCAGGTGGGAATAATCTCTCTTGAAAGTTGGTTGTATTGGGAAAGTAACTAAAAATGCAAGGGAGAGGAGTGCCTCTGTTTCCAGTCTGAGAGAGAAAAAATACGATAACTAAGCTTTAGACTCACAAAAGACAAACACAGATATTAGAAAGGACTCTCCAGGGGCATTTTAAAGTTGAATAAACTGAAATAAAATGTTATGATACAGTTCTCTTAAGTACTAACACCCCTGTGCTTTTGCAGCAGAGAAGAGTAGGACTTCAAAAGCATACAAAGTGACTAAGAAACCACTGATTTTGAGGCACTTTGCTGTGGGATGAGCATCTATCCTACTCTAATATCTTGAGAGTTATTTCATATGCAAAGGGACTGATGTACCTTGCCGAAAGCAGAATCTGCTGCTGCCAGAGCTTGAAGTTTGTCAGGTGAGGCAGGTATAGGAGAATTCCCTTCTATTTTGCTGAATTCATGAATACTAAGGTTGTGAATAAAAGTTTTTGTGCAGTTGGTTTCAAAAATTTGCATGTCCTTTCCATCCCAGCACTTCCCTTCTGGAGAATTTTTTTACAGTAGTCAACAATTTTCCAGGGTGTTTTTTCAGGAAGGAGAAGGATCAAAATCCTTGGCTTTGCCAGAGCTCTCCTTCAAAAAAGTAAACCACATTCTCATGGCCCAGGGTTCATGACCTGAACACTGTAAAGCCTTTTGTTCTTTTACAGAGGCTAAAGCAGCATCACCAGCTGCTCTTCTGTGACAAGGGACAAAAGTTGAGACTACTGACTCATCTGGGTCATCTGAAACAGAAACTCAGGATTCCAGTGCTGAAGAAGGCCCCATTTTTTTTTCCCCTCAGTTTAACTAAACTTTTCACCTGTAGATGTCTCCTAACCATGCAGGCTTCACCTTGCCAGACAAGATGCAAGATAAAGGGCAGTGGCATCAACTGCCTGAGGAGACCAGCCAGAAATTCTCAAACATCACCACAACCATGCTGTGTCATGGTGGCATGCAAGTGTGGCCTCACTGTCCTGACAGAATGAAGCAGGGGTAGAAGTTGCTGAATCTCAGTGTTTTCTTTTAGTTTATAGAGCTGCAGATGTTTTGAGTGAAGGGTCAGGAAGCAAATAAAACTGTGTTTGTGTTTCATAAGTCATGAAAGGCCAGTGCTGTGTCCAGTTGCTTCTGGGAGATGGATCCCTAGGAGGAAGAGGGGAGGTATCAGGAGTAAAGGTGCCCCAAACCTGAAGTTTTTCAGCTCTGCGCCTTCCACCCATGCAGAAATGTTTGTACAATCTTTGTTCTTAGGCCGCTGCAGTGCTAACTCTAAGGATATGTGATCCCAAGTGTTTAAGCTACCTAAACAACTCAGCCAAGAGATACCTGTAATTTCCCCAAGAGAGACTATTTCCTACCTTCATATATCTCCCAAAGACTCAGTGCAGTTGTATCCTGCAGTTGTATCATGACAAATCATGACCAATTTAACCTATATCTCTATTTTTCTCAGCCTCCACCATTATCTCCCTCTGACATTAAAATAAATTTGTCTGGAATTGTACCTGTGACTGGCATTTCTTGGTCCTAATTATTTCTTAGCCTCCATTTACTGGCATGCAGTATCTGGTTATTTAAGTGGTAGATAGCAATTGTCTTTGCTCCAGATCCAACTGAGCAGTTGAGCAACATGCTGCTTCTATTTTACCTTGTACATTGTCAAGAGAGTTGCCAATTACACTCTGAATTTGGAGTCTTCATTTCTGGGGGTAATGTATAAAGTAGAGAGAAAACAGCTTGATTTCAGCCAGTAACAGTCAGCAGTGGCAGTGAGAAACAACCTTTTTGACTTGTAAACTGCTCTTGTTTAATATGCATGTGCCTGAAAAGGGAGGGAAGGTGAATCAGGAGCACCAAAATAGCATTTGAAATGTCACTTTTCCCAGCTCTGCAAGAGTTACAGTTTCCCATCAGATGGGGATTGCTTCAGGTTGTGTTTGCATCCCCAGGCCCTCAATCTACAGCCATTGGAATGTGCAATCTGTAACAGGGATGATGCATGTGGTACTTCAAGCATTGCTAGAGGTTGGGATGAAGGTACCAAATACAGCAAGACCTCACAATTAACTATTCCTTTGGCTCACCAACAGTTTTGAGAAATGGAAAAGAAATTCTATTTTAGGCTGAATGAGGTATTTTCTAGAGCTAGGCTTTTCTAAAGATCAATAAAAGGGAAATTCTCCGCGAAGAATTATGTCAGGTTTTAAAAACTGAAATGCTCCTTTTAAAATGTTCAGAACAATTCTTTTTTCATTGTTTGCTGCTTTTGCTTCTCATAAGCTATTGCTTGGAACTGAGGAAGCCATGAAATGATTAACTGTTCTAGAATATGCATTTTTATTCAATTAATGTTCAGGCTAAAGATTTCTCTCTGTTCTGATCATAGCGCATAATACTGTGCAGATGCAAAAAGAAATTGAAGGAGGATGGTCCAGACAATGTGAATTGTGGTGATGCTAAATGTGAGCTGCTTTACTTCTGCTAACATTGGTTGTATTTTCAGATATGATATGTGTGAGGAGAGAAGGATTACCACCTGTGCAGCAGTGCCTTGGCCCTGCCCAGGGATAGCACTGTGCTCAGTATGGTGCCCATTGTATATGTGAAGGATAGCCTGTGATTGTCGGTGCTTATACTTTAAAAGAAAGCTAAAATGGGCACAGGGTGAAGTTGCTGAAGACTTTTCTGAAGGGTCTTCAAGATCATAGACTATTGCTCCTGCCCTGCTCACCCTTGGTCTCTTGGGGACCTTATGGAATGAGGGGATGCTGAGCAGGAGCTGACAAAAGATCTGTCCTCTTATTAGCACCAAGGGTTGCATGTGGGGGCAGCTGGAACAAAAGCTGCAAGGTGGCTGGTGGGAGTTTGAGGATCAGCACTCAGAAATCCCTGAGTGCCTCTAATGTGACTTGTGGGGATGTGCATGGTGGAAGGAGTGTCTGAAAGAGCCCACATGGGCTTTGTCTGCATCATCAGTATGTTCAGAGCATCAGGGCATGGACTCCTTGGGTGTTGTTTCAGGTGTCTGGGGTCAGGTGATGAGAAAGGTGGTGTCCAAAAGAATTCTTTGGATGGAAGGTGCAGAAAGAGGCAGTGTGAATTCAGGCAAGGGATAAACCTCGTTCTCATAGCAGAGCCCTGTGCTACTGTACTTAGCACCTAAAAAACACAGGAGAAAATTATACACATTGAACCAATGTTTGTTAGCTGGGAAAAGTATTCCACCATTTGAATCACTCACTTTGTAAAAGGGCTTGTTTATGTTTCTAATTCACTTCCTCTGTCCCTTCCCAAAGAAAACAAAACCACCTTTCAGGAGCAGAGTATCTATTGTTTTCCTCCATAGCTTTAGGTGATTATTTGTTCCCAGAAATTTCCAAGAATTAGCATCAGCATTAGGGAATTTTGAATCCAGCAGCTGACTTAAAAAAATAGACCCTTTAAAAAAATAATTTTGAAGCCAGCATCTTTCTAGATGGATAAGCTGAGCTGGATTTCCCACTGCATCAGCCTTGGCCTGTCTGTAGCTGGAGGGGACAAAACCCCAGATTTTATTCAGGCAAGAATTTAGACAGCAATTTGAAGTCAACCCAAAAACTTGTTTCTAATAGAAGAGAGGGAAAATGAAGAAAACCCTACCAAAAACAAAAAGAAGAGGAAAAAGAAACGCAGGCTGTCAATGAGCTGCTTTAATGAGGAAAGTTATGGGGAATGTGTGGCAGCGGGGGATCAGTGGTGTCCTGCAGGTCTGTCACTTTGGGGCTGGTCCCTGGCATGAGCCAAAGCTGCTCACCAGCTGTTTGTGGTAGAGTTCACAGCTTCAGTTTTTCCCAGGGGCCAGGAGGCTCTTGGATCCCGTTCAATGTTTCTCCGTGATGAAAATCAAAATCAATTCTCCTTGTTCTTTCCGAGTGTGCGTGTGCCATCAGTGTAATTGAACAGGAGCAGCATCCCAGGCTGCCATTGTCTCAGCCTTTGCCTACTCAGCTGATTGCACCTGACCTCGACCCAGAGTTCATCTCTGTGGGCCAGAGAAGCTGCAGTGCATCACCAGTTGTTTTGTCTGTCCTTCTGGAAGATGGAAAATGTTTATTTGCATAGTATTTCCCGACTCCATTGATCTTTGGGGAGAGAGGATTGTGAAGGGGGGATTTGTACATCCTAGGTGGGTTGGAAACAGCGCAGCTGTGATGATCTGCCCTGCTTCCCTGTGTCTCAGGCAGGATTATATAGCTGTGTTGGCTGGAGGGTAGTTGGTAACACTGTGGCACTTCCAGCTTTTACCCTATGATTCCCAGAGAGAGATTCCAAGACCTCTAAGGAAACTGCCTCTCAATGTATTCAGGTTTCTTGTTCACTCCTTTGTCTTTGCCTCCTTTTTTTCAGCAATGAACCATGCAAAGCAAACAGGATTCAGGTAAAATCCGAGCTGGCTTCTGTTTTTGTCTGGTTGTTGACATCAGTCCATCCTTCAGGAGTACTTAGCTTTCACATTTGTGAGGTCCACACCTGTGTGGAGTCTGGTGAACTCATTCTTCCAATGCAAAAGAGAACTGGAGCAGAGCATGGCTTTTATAAGCAACCAATGCATTTGTATTGAAATCAGGCAATTAAGAATTGAGCTATTCTGCTGTAAAGCAGGGAATTGAGTTCTGTCAGTGCAAGCAAAGCCCTTGAGATCAGTCTGATTTTTCCTATTAATTTTAGCTTGCTCAGTTATCCTCTCTGTCTCTGATCTGTCGGAGACAAGTCATTACATGTCAGATTTTTGGTGTGGCCCAGCACAGCTCATATTGTGTGTATTTGAAAAGACCTTTAGAATCACAGAGTCCAGCCATTAACCCAGCACTGCCAAGCCACCATGTCCCCTAGTACCACATCTACATGTTTTTTAAATACCTTCAGGGAGGAAATTCTGCCACCTCTGTGGGCAGCCTGTCCCAATGCTTGGCCACCCTTTCAGTGAATGAATTTTTCTTAATATCCGACATAAACCTGCCCTGGCACAACGTGAAGCCATCTCCTCTTATTCTGTCACTTGTTACCTGGGAGAAGAGACTCTATAGGTCCTACCTAGCTACCACCCCCTTTTTAGGCAGATGTAGAGAGTCACCCCTCTGAGTCTCCTTTTTTCTTCAGGCTAGAAAATCCAAGGTCCCTCATCCACTTCTTACAAGACTTGTGCTCCAGACCCTCCACTTTGTCCTTTGTTCTGCCCTCCCTTGTTATCCCAGCTGTCTTATTTCTGTGGAGGTTTCCTGTGGTTATGGGATGTATGACAGTGGTGTGAGTGACCCCACCTCAGCACACTGCAGGTCCTTCCCCGGGCAGGGCCTTCAGCCCAGGGAACTGTAGTACCGTGTTTATTTCTTAATCCACAGCAACACTATTACAGGCACAGCAGTGGTGCTGAATTAACATTTGTCCAGCTGAGAACAGTTTGGCTTTCAATAAATAGCAGCATTTTTATTTGTCATAATTTGTGTGTGTTGAACAGGGAGCACCATGACTCATGATGCCAGGATGTGTAAGGATGGCAGAGCTGTAGCAGCGGGGAGCAACACAAGCGTAGCTGAAGGGAAAGATGTGGACCTGTGGCAGGACCAGAAACAAAGCTGAGATTTTATTTTAGAGTTAAGGTGAACTGACCAGGAGATGGCTCTGCAAACAGGCAGCTCCAGCCTCTTAACCCTCAGTGGCCTTGCGCCTGCACTCAGGATCGTGCTGGGCCAGTAGGAAAATGTGTGGAAAAGTGACCAGCATCCAACCAGAGCAGTCTACAGTGGCTTACACTGCCTAGGAAATCAAACCTCAAGCTTCCAGTTTTTCACAGAACTGTTTGACTCTCTCCTTTGCATGTCTGCATGTGGTCTACATCTACACTACTCACCTCCAGCTCCTTCTGGGGACTTGTTCGACCCTAAACATTTCAAGCGATTATAAAAAGAGATTTAGAGATAAATGCATGTATAGGATACTTTCATTCCACCTCTCAGATTAATTCTCTGTCTTGTTCTTTAGATGAACAGTACTTCCGTGGTAAGACCATGCTCTAGAGGATGGACTGGTTTGAACTTGAACTCCTCTTTCCTTTTAAATACATAATGAAGTCTTCAGTGGGCCAGGAAAGCGAGTGATGTCCTGGGGGAATGAGTTCAGGCAGAGTGCTTGACTTGTAGCCCATGAGAAGAGCTCCCTCTTCTTTCCCCCTCCAGCTAAAACTGAAAAGTCTTGGTGAAAATGCCACAAAGCCTCATCATTTCTCAGAGAAACAGAGCACTGCTTCTGGACAAGACTTATAGTTAAAGCTGTGGCTTCTCTCTTTGTCATGCAATTCGAGGAGTAGGAAATAGTGAGGCTTGCATATTTTGTGTAGTGGTAACTATGTTTAGCTGTGCTATGCAATAATGAGCAATATGGTGTTTTATGACTGCTGTATTCTTGTCTCTGAAGTAAGACGAGCTAAGTGGAGACTTCCTTTTCTCTCGGTTGAAAAGGTCCAGATTTCCAGAGTGCTGCACCCATCACAATTACATCCTCTCTGTGCTCTGTCAGAAGCCCTCTATGGGTTCAGACAGCTGCTGAGCAGCCCCTTCCCCTGGCTGGTGTAAACAACACACACTGTATTGTGTCTCATTGTTGCCCTGCAATCTGTGGGGAGTGCAAACTCCTGGAAACAGAGCTCCATGTACTGTGGGTGGTGGGGAATACTGCATTGGAGTGTTCTCTCTGACAGCCACAGAGATGTCTGTGTGCACAGCTGAGGCGTGTTGGCTGGGGCTGACTTCAGATCATGTCTTATCTGGCTTTAGACTAAGTTGCCAGTTTCTCTCAGCAGGGAAGCTGCTTAATGACCCAACTCATTCCTGTTTGCTCACAGGGGAGTCGAATACCTTGGTGGGCAATAGAATATTTGATGAGGCATCTAATGGGCTGACTTTTCAGCCAGTCCCCAGAACAGGCTAGTAGGATCCACAGAGCACTTAGGAGCTTTAGCATCCTGGCAGGAGCAGAGCATCAGCCCTTTCCTTGGGGATCCCATCAAGACACAGCTGCCTTCCCATTAGTTTCAGGCTCGTGCTTCTGGATGGTGCTTACCCCTGTGGCAGCTATGCACTGTAGCCCAGCCATCCTCCTTCTGGCAACTCAGACTTCAAAGCCCTCAGGAACGATGGGGGAAACAAAAATACCCATTCCTTTATGTTGGTTTTCTGGGATGACTACTAGCAAGCCAGACACACACAAAAGGAAGGGCAAGCTCAAAGCCTTGCCATGCAGTTTAATGCTTGTGGAAAGTTTTGAGTTCACCCAGGTGAGGGGCACAAACTGCTCTGGGAAAAGGAGGTAGGGAGAGGATAAAGCTGGATGTAGAGCAGAAGGGAGAAGGGCTCAATGCTGCTTCTTCCTTATACAGTGAAAAACCACAGCTCCTGGTGGCCACATGTCTTAGGCCTGCTCCCATACTGTGGGTTAAATCTCTTGCTGGTAATCCCTAAAGTCCTGGGATAGGTGGGGATGGCTGTAGGAAAACATCTCGCAAGGAATTTGCCTTCTGAGGCTGCTTTCACCCACGTCAGCAGTGCTATAGGAGCATGATCTGCCCACCAGCCTGGAGCAGTGACGTTGCATTGCATCTTTTCCTGACAGGGAAACTTTTTAGAGGAGTTTGATCACTGTGAAGCCATTTCAGAAAGCTGACAGCATTTGCTAATGCTGAGCTCACGCAACCATGCAAGTCATGAATCACATTGTAAGCTGGTCTCATTTTTGTGCAGCATGTCAGATCATCTGGGCAGAAGCAATGCCAGGGCCTGTTCAGGGAAGGGCTGCAGTATTATTTTACTTACTGGGACTTTTTTTCCTCCTTTTATCTCTTTGTTTTCTTACCTGTGTGATGACTTGCCTATTTCAGGCTGATTGCTCTTTCAAAACAGAGCCTTACCGTGATGGAGAGTGCCAAGGGCTGCTCATGGGGCATGCTGAGGCCTTTCCTTCCTGAGCACTCAGATATCCTAGGCCAATAGCAGACATGGCTGGGAGAATTGTTCACATTTCTGTGTGCAAAGCCATGCTCTGAAGTGCTTCCCCCTTCACTGACCAAGCAAGACTCTCAAGGAAAATTCTCCCCGAATCAAAAATGTCAGCCTGGCCGATGGGATTTTGCAGACAGAGATTAAGCTCTCTTTCTATATCTTCCTCACCAGAGTGAAGAAAAGCAGCCCAGCCTGACCTGTTTTAGACCTGAATGGAAACACAAAAGGCTGAGAGTGTAAAATGCTCCCAGACCCACTGCTGAGCTGAAGTGTAGACCCTGTTCCACTTTGCTTGGAGACCTGTGTTTCTATGCCCTGATGTGCCCCAGGAAACTGCATGATTTCACTGCCAAGCTCAGAGCTCTCTGAAAGGTGTCAGTAGCCTAGTGTCTGAAAGGTGTTAGAGAAATCCAAATGAAAACTCAGGGAGCATCCACTCCCAAGTCCCCATCCCTAGGAATATCTGAGCAGTTTAAAGAAGAGATGACTGAGTGTCTCTTCTGGTTTTGTTGGTGGCAGGCAGCAAAACATCCGGGCTCAAGAAAACCAGTTTTCAGATGCAGAGAAGGTAGAAACACACTGCTGGCAGAAACACACTGCTGGCAAAGGCTGGGTACTCACACTGTTCTTTGCACTTTCTTTCCTCCAGGAACTTTACAGAAATCCTTATTTGATCATGGATGGAGTTAGCAGGTTTGATATCATGCAAGGAGAAATAGGTAAGGTGATATTCTTGATTTGGAAGTGATCTGCACAAAGCAATAACCTGAGTGCTTTTCCATGTTCCAAGTGCTCTGTGGGAAGATGTGAACCATGGTAGCTGCAGTAAACAATCAGTGCAGGTCTATCTAGACTGGCACAAGTCCACATACAACTTATTGCAGATATTTAACAGGATTCCCAAATGAAGCACCTCAAATCTTTGTTACTTTTGTCTGGCATCTGCCTTCTGTCTGTGTAAGACCAAGCTTAGAAATGGAGATCCAGCTGAGATGAGGCAGATGCTTCAAGTAAAAGGGTCAAACACAGCCAAGTGTAAGTAGGTAAGTAGGCATGGCTCCTACAGGAGTAGGACTCCTACTCCTACTACAGGTGTAGGGCTGAATTTTCTTTCCATCCTAATGTGTTCATTTGCCTGTCAGTGTTTTATTTCCTGTGGAACTTTCTGTTCAACTCCTCTGAAACTTACCCAATATCAGAGTATGTATCTGCACCCTGTGCCAGTTCCATCTGGAACTGCTGGACCATGTTTGTTTTTGGGGGCAGCTCTGCTCCCATTTCCCACTCCACTGAGAAGTTTGAAGGTTTTCTAAAGAGTACTCTGGACTGCAAATCTCAACACGACTGCAAAAAATAGGACCAGCCTAAAAGTAGAAAAGGATGACTGTGGTTCCCAGTGGACATTGCTGGTGAATCCTGGGTAGTGCTTCAGAATTTGGAGGGGGAAGAGGAGACAGAGGAATGCTGGTTGCTTTTAGCAAAGTGGCTCTTAGTTGTTGCAGCCCATTCTCTTTCTAAAGAGTCATCTGTGATCCAGAGCAGCAAGTAACTGACTGAATGCACTGGATTCTTCCCTCCCTGAGGTGACTGCTGGATGCTGGCTGCACTGGGCTCCCTGACACTGCGAAAACAATTTTTGGAAAATGTTTTACCAAAGGACCAAGGATTCCAGGACGATTATGCTGGGATTTTTCATTTCCGGGTATGTATTCCCTGTGGCATTGGTACCACTTGAGCTTGGCTGGTTGGACTGCAGAGAGGTCCAGACTGCAGCCCCACACCTCAACTTCCTTGAATGCTTTGATTCCTCAATGCTGACTCCCAATTTGGAACTTTGCAGGAATTCCTGAAATTTTAATGATTCCTTGTGCTCCAGGTGGTGCAATTGCACTTCAGGGCTTTTGATGCCCTTTTCTGAAAGTTATGACTGCAAAGGCAGCAGTACCAGCTGTTCAGATAGATTTGTGTACATATATGTTTTAGATGGCTGGTGGCTGCTTTGATTTGGGCAGTCTGTTGTGTCTGTCTATCTGTTTGGGCTCATTTTCTGTTTCCCTACTTCACCTTGCCCTTTTAGCTCATTGAAATGGCTGGAAATTACAAATCCTTGGAGACAGATCAGAGGAACAGGCTTTTGATATTTTGAAAAGAGATTTGTTTCAGAGAGAGGAGCAAGGTTTTTTAGTAAATCTCACTTTCTACCAGCTCCTAAAATTGTCTGAATCTCCCAGGAGGGTGACTCGGATAGCAACTGGCAGGCTCTGCTTGCTTGTATCTGAGTCAAACAAATATCTGGTGGGATTAGAAGAGCTTGCAGCACCATTAAACTCCAGAAGCTAAACTGGATGTGGGGAAAATCAAGATAAACTCAGCCATTCCTCATCTCCCTTATTTCACAAATCTCTTTTGTTTTATGCAGTTCAGCACCAAACAATGAGCTCTAGCAGTGAGATTTCCTTGGCCTCCTAGGCTCTTGTGGAGCAGCACCAGGAGGATTATCTTATGGACAGTCTAAATTTTGTTCTGTTCCTTTACTCCTTAGAATACCAGATGTTTCTATCTTGGCCCATTTCCAGCATACGCTGCCACATTGTATGAGATAAACCAGCTGAAGGGACACCAGTCTGCTAAAAAAACACATTAAAAGGATGCAAGCTAGATTGTCTTTCATGGGAGCTTTGGAAAGATTAGTTAAGCGCAATCCTTAAATCTTAAGCAGTATAAATACCTTACAGTATTTGAAAATGTTTTCCCTGTCATCTCATCTGCAAATCAATGCAACTGTTTCTGGCTTTCCTTGAGCAATAAACCCCTGAGAAAGCTCCTCTGAATGGAAATGCTTCCCTGCAATGCCTTTCAATTATTCCATCAAAGATATTTTACTGCCATCCACAGGCTAAGCCACCAGTCCTCAGTTCAGTGAAGAATTGCAAACAAGGCATATCATATGCTAATATAAAAATTTTAGCTAATAACTTTTTTCCCCACCATTTTGGAACAGGAGCATATTGCCTCTCAGGAATACAATGGGCTGCTCCAGTGTCCCTGTGCAGCATGAGCTGTTCAGCTGCAAGAGTCAAGGATGTTAAGCACTTCATCAGCTGTAGTTAAGACGGGCAAAGTTTTTATCTAGCAAATAATTACAGTGATGGTATTTCCCCAGGGATTAAGTTAGCTCCATGTTAGCATAGGAATCCTTTCTCTGCTGCAGGAACTGTGGTGCCTATGAGGCAGACTGTGTCACTCCTTGTGACAGTGAGGAGCAACACCCTAACTTTGGGAAAAAAGCCCAGAAGTATTCTCTGGGGGACTCCAGGGGGTTATTGCACGGTTCATCAACTCACAGCTGGAGGGTTCTGCCCTGGGTGTTAATGTCCCTGCTCTCAGGAAGAAACAGATTGAATCTTTAAAGACCATAAATGGTCAAGACCTCAGTTTCAGGAAACATCCAAAAAATTCTTTTTAGCACCACACAAAAGGTTGGTGATAGTTGATAGACATGCAATTTTCTCCTTACTCGATTCCAGAACTGGATTTTTTTAAGATCCCTGTCTGGCAAGGAAAAAAGGAGGCAAAATAACGATACGGTATCCCCCCTTTGACCATCAGAACCTTAGATGTGTTGTCAGCTTGGGACTGTCCATTTCTTTTTCCTCCTCTTAAACCCAGGAAAATAAAGCCCTGATTTAAAAGGCTTATCGTAAATGTGAAAGTGAAGAACTTCTCTCTTTGCATCCTGCCTGAATAGCAATTCTTGGCTTTATTTACTACCACATTCACAGCTGCAGTACTTAAATCCCATAAAGGGATATAAAGAAACTTCATGAAGCCAGAATCATGCCAAATAGTGACCCTTTCTGAAAGCAGGAGAATGACTTCTCCTATATCACTCTTATACTTCCAGAGCACTCTAGGACTTCCCATGGGGTTTCTTTTTCCCACTGTGGCTTTACCTGTCCTTGTGAGCTCAGATGAGACCACCATCTGAAAGTCTGTGACAATCAGGACAAAGCAGCTGTCTTTATCCAGCTGAAGAAAAACACAGTGCTGCATTCAGACAGCCTCCTAGCTTGAGCTCCCTTCCAAACATGGCCAAGGAACTTGACTTTTGGAGAAACATCACTCAGTGGGTTTGGACTGCAGTAATCCCCACAGTGGGTTCCTTATGTTCTCCTTATTTACCTGTTGTGTTTGCACATGAAGCACCTTGGGGAGGTGTGGCTGGATGTCACACCTTTTCTCTGCACAGACATGCTTCTAGGTGTTGGTTGGTGACAGAAGGGCTCCTTAGGTGACTCAAAGGACAGCTCCTTTTGGACAGTCCTTTTGCCTCTCTGTCCTTTGGGCAGAGGACAGCCATTGGAAGGCTTTTCCTCAAGCCCCCTCCTGCCAAAATCAAGCAGAAGCCTCAGATCTCTCTTGGAGCTCAAGTCAGAGGTTCCAACCCTGCTACCTCTAATGCAGTAAGGGAGAGGCCTAGGTGAGGCAGATCATGGGTAGGATCAGATCTGCTTTAAGCTGAGCAGTCTGTAAACTCCTTTGCTGCTGGGCAGATCTGGTCTTGTGCTTTTCTAGCAGAACAGCTCATTTTGGAGTTTTTCATTGACCGAAGCAGTTGAAATAAAATCATGCTAGACTAAATCTATTGCTGGCATACTTCCACTAGAGTCCTTAGCGTTACTGCAAATAAGAACTTGGCCTCTTATGATTTCGAATCATGCTAAGCTACATTAATCTGCTAATGACTCTGGAAATGGCTCCTTTAGTTCATCCCCGCAGATCTCTATTCCTGTCTTTTCCCTTGAAAAGTTTCATCAGCTGGATCAGCTGGAGAAACACCTGCTCTGTCCACATGCTGGAGAGACTGCCTGTGTCCTTCTCATCCATCACGGAGATGGATAACACCTCAAAACACTCTTTAGTCACTACACTGTCTCTGTCCATGACAGCATGTCAGAGTCTTAATTGAAACACAGAGGAAAGAAAATTCAGAGGCTGGATCTTGACAGAGGCTCTCTGGCCAAGAGCTGTGTGGGAAAATCCAAGTGTGGCTGAGGAGTGAGGCTCATGGAACCCACCTGTGTGATTGTTCTTTATCTTCCTAAAATCTTTCTATCACCCAAGAATATTTGCATATTCCCCTTGTTGAATCTTTCTCACTGATTGCAGAACTAGTTATACTCTCCAAGGTCTTTTCCTGCTGCTGGGAAATCCAGCCAATTGATAGTTTGTTTAACAAAGGGAACCATTAGTCTGAGGTAGTTCAGGAGAGAACTTGCACACAATCCATGCTTTAGATTAATTCCTGTGTTAGTTCAAGAACATTTTTCTTGGCATGGTCATCAGTGCTTAAAAGAGGCTTATTATTTTATTTTCTCTCTCCATCTTTTAAAAATATATTTTTGTTTTATTTATTTCCAGTTCTGGCAATATGGAGAATGGGTGGATGTAGTGATAGATGACCGGCTGCCATTCCTGAATGGAAGATACCTATCTGTACACCCCCGAACTTCAAATGAATTCTGGCCATCCTTGCTGGAAAAAGCATATGCCAAGTAAATATACCTAGTCTGTTCTTCCACCCAGTGCTGAATGCTTTCTGTGGGTGGTTTCACCCTCTGCCTTGTGCAAAGCACACAGGAAGGAGTTCAGGCTGACAGCTGCCTATGTGGTACTGTGCTTATGCAAGGAACCATGGCTGCAGCAAACATAGGGCCAATATAAACTGGGGATGTTGACCTTGGGTTAGCCCTAACTGTATCCAACCCTAAAGGCAGCCAGCTCTAAATCTACCCAGTTCAACTTTTATATGTTAATGCCTGAGAAGTAAAATGAGCAGGGCAGTGGTTGGTGGCACAAAAGGGCCTGGAATCTCCTTCTTATTTTAAACAAACTTCTTCATCTCTGTTTTATTTTCCGTGTTACCCTCTGTTTAAGACTGCAGAGTCTAAGCATGGATTTACCTGTGTTTACAGTCACTAATCAGAGATCATGTGGACATTTGGATCAGAAATTCAGAGGAAGCATGACTGAAGAACATGCCCAGGCACAACACATGCGCTCCTAGGATTCTGATCAGCTCTCACTTCACAGAGAGCTCTGACTCTTAGCTGAGGTCCCTGCAGTGTTCAGGGTAAATAATGGCTGATAAAGAGATAACAATTTTTAAAAATCCTCTGGAGAGGGAAGGGATCAGACTGTGGTCCCTCAGCATTTGCCCATTTTCTATTAAAAATGCTGAAGAAAAAGTTCTGTGTTAGAGGTGATATGAAGGGCTGGAACTTGGTACCTGAAGCTGGTGTAACATTTGTAATGCAGTGAAGATGAGATGAAGAAAAGAGATAATTTTGGCAGATTTGGTCAGGAATGAGGAAATGTTAAAGCACCATGAGAGCGACTCAGGAGGAGGATGCATTTTGCCCTGAGATATCCCAGAAAAGTTGACTCAGGATTCAGTATCAATTTGCTGCATAAGGTTTTAATTACACTGCATACCAAACCTCTATTAAATTAAAGTTGCAAGCAATGCTGTTTATGAGATTCCCATTTGAGAAGTTATTCCCCAGTGCCCAAGACAAATTCTTTTCATCAGTGTAGGACAAGGACAACTCTTCAAAATACAATTAGCTGCAGACTTCATTTGATTGCATTCATTAAATACAGTGTGTATGGTGGGGTTTAACAGCATGCTTTACCTGCTCTAAGTACAGCATGTTCCAGCTTATTTGCTGTCTCAATAAAAACCACATGATAAAAACAACAAGGACTGTGTTGGCAATATTAAATTATTATCCTATTGTTGTGCTCTAGCAGAATGAGCTGGGAACAGTGCTGAGAACTCATTTCTGCCTTGCCCTGGAAGCATGGGTAAATACCTTCACCTCTGTTTTTCTCATTTGCAAAAGGAATACTGGATGGTTTTGGGAAGAGTCTCGTGTAAGTGTAATGTAGAAAGGAACAGTTCAGCTCCATTTGACCAGAAACATCTATTTGAACTACTCACCCTTGGCTTCCTTCCTGTTCAGAAAAGAGAAACTGGATGCTTCAAGATGAGATGCAGCTCATCTCCCTAGAATGTGTTGGCATGACATGCACCTTATTATTTCCCACTGTCTGTAAATGGCTCTGGACAGCTGCCTCAGATGGAGATGAATACAGAGGAAAGCTCCCCCTTTGTCTCATTCCTTCCACAAGGCATGTGTTGTGCCTGGCCAAGTATTTTCATCTCATTTCTTTTCATTACCTGGCCACAATGTCTGCACACCCTGGGTTCCCCTGTGCTCACCACCTCGATGCACACATTCATTTTTAAAGCAACCACTGTGCATTGTTTAGGAAAACACAGTGTAAGGACTAAGTAACTTCTTTTTTCCATTTTTTTTTTTTTTTAATATTTTAATTTTTTTTTCTCTAGGCTGCAGGGCTCCTACCAGAACCTGAATGGAGGCT
Organism: Anthoscopus minutus; assembly: GCA_013399455.1. Classification (NCBI taxonomy): domain Eukaryota; kingdom Metazoa; phylum Chordata; class Aves; order Passeriformes; family Paridae; genus Anthoscopus; species Anthoscopus minutus. The sequence goes on along the minus strand of VWYI01036689.1, from coordinate 94,234 downwards.
ACCTTTCAGATGCTTTAGTAGACCTCACAGGTGGAGTCCAAGTGCAGTTTTCATTGAAGGATCCACCTCCTGATCTGGAGGAGATCCTGAAAGCAGCTGACAAATCTCGGTGCCTCATGGGGTGCAGCACCTCAGGCCAGGTGAGTCACAGGGCCAGTCACATGGCTCTCTTGGTTTACTGTGTTTGCACAAAGGTTGCTCTTTAGAGGGGAAAAGGAAGTCCACAATCACTCTGTAAAACAGTTACAGTTTATGGATGCCCGAAGGGATCTTGGCAGCAGAAAGTAGATAAGGTTTTGGTAAGGAATGTAAAGGCATTTGGGCAGATGTAGATGGATTGGTCTGATGGAGGCGGGGCTGTGGTTTCTCTCCTGGCTAATTCCTCTGCCATAGAGTGGTGTCCCCTTGTAGCAGGCCTGATTTGGGCCTCATAACTTTGTGATCAGCTCTGGCAAGGCCAAAACACACCTCTTTTCTGTAAGAGGATGCAATTATCTCATTGTGGCTTGCAGGCTTACTAGTATTAATGCTGGGAAGTTGGAAAAGGCTTTGTGATAGTCAGCAAGTACCTTTCATAAAATGTCTCCAAGGCTTCCCTTACAGCATGTGACCTTTGACTGCAAAATGTGTGACACTGCTCCTGTGGTGCCTGCTTCCTCAGGACAGGAAGCTTCACTGCAGCAAACAAGCCAAGGACTCCTCCCTCAGCTCAGGTGGCTGACCTGGCTGTGAGCGGCAGGGAAATTCTGCAGTCCCCCAGTGTGACTGCAAGTCACTCAGTCCAGGTCATTCTGCAGTTGCAGTGGCTCTGGACCATGGAAGAATTTGCAAAGATCTGTAGCTTTGTTAAATTTCCTGGCTTGCTTATGGCTGCAGTGGGAACAGCAGTCACATTCCTGTAGAGTATCTCAGTATCTGAGATACTGCTGTGGTCAGACCTGAGGCTTTGTTTAGTGCCGTGGCAAATGACAGTTCTGGGAGCTGGTGGCTATGTCTTTATGGTGTGGCAGAGAGGTAAAAGCTGTGCTGTCTCCCTTTTGCAGTCAAGGAGAAACATAGAGCTGAGGAATGGGATTGTACAGGGTCATGCCTACACCGTCACAGGAGCTGTGAAGGTAAGATCAGAGACTTGTTCCTGCCTGGAGATCTTGTACTGATGATCCACTATGGGGCAGTTGTGCTGCAAATCTACATTTGTTCCAGTCAGAGTGATTTGAATTAGCTTCACACTTAGGGGGGATCCGAGAGATGGAAGGACTCTGGTACAAAAACAGGGAGGATATCCGAATCCATATTGTTTCCTAATGGAAAATGCCACTTAAATTTACTTTTGTTTTGGGACACTTCAGCAGCAAATACAACATTTCTGGGGATTTTCATTCCATGCTGACTCTTAAAAAATGTGCTTTTGTGTTTCAAATGAAAGTAGAAGCACTGGCTGAAATGGTGGGATTTGTTGTGTGATGCAAATCTACATTTATTCAGCTCAATCACAAGCTGCCAAAACTCACTGTGTGAAAAGTAAATCGCTAGTTCAAGAACAGCATTTCTCCATCTTTTAAAGCTGCTGTGCTCATACAGAACTGCTTCTGGCTGAATATTAATACTGGTGATCTGAGAACCAATTTATCACATGGATCACAAGAAATTAAGGATTTTTTACAGCCAGAAGTCAGAACATGGCTTAGCCCAGTAAGCTGTAGTGCACACAGGGAGAGTTAACAGTGAAGACAGAACCCAAACAATAGCTATGCTGTCAAGCAAGATAGCTACAAAACATTTGAATCTTGGAACCTAAAGTACTTTGGGAAGGGGATGTTGCTTTCCCTAAGCTATTCTCTCCCTTATCCCTCTCTGTTGGTTTTCTCCATGAGCTTGGCTTTGGTTCATGTCCCCTCATGCCATGGCATGCTTGGTGCTATCATCACAGCCAGCATGCTGCTTCTTGGAGGACACTTGCTTGTAGCCAAGGGGCTAGAAAGTGGAAGGATGGGGGTTGCCAAGCTTCAGAAAAGGCCCCGGCTGTCTCTTTGCAGGACAGGGGTAGAAGGATCCCCAATTCTGCTGGAGGAAAAGGCAGGCTGTTCCTTCCTCCTGCTGCTCCTGATGTGTTCAGAGCAGAGAAGCAGTCTTTGTCCAGCTAAAATAAGTGCCAGGACATCCAAGGTGTTGTCCTAAGGGGAAATGATTAGAGACTGGGCCTTTGCCTGGGAAGAGACTGCCATGGTATCGTTTCCAACACTGCCTGTGTGCATAAGGAGAGACAGAAAACAAAGGTTTGCTTCTCCTTTCCACTTCCACCATTTTGGCTTCACTGGCAAAAGTTAATTGCTTCTGACTTAAATCAGTGGCAGCAAAAGGAGGAAAGCCTCAGAAACCCCAGCTGTTGCAAACCACAGTATTGTAGATGCAGACCCACAGATTCTGTTTATCATCAGCTGTGCTGACTGTTGACTTTCACCCCAGGTAGTCTGGTGACCTCGTTCCTCAAAGTCTCTGCCTTTGCTGATTCACAGCATCAGATGTGCAGAATTAGGCACTGGAATTTCCCAAGGCTGTTGAATTCATGCAGTGTGACAGGAATGCTGCTGCTTCTCTCTGTGTCAGCTATTCACTATCCTCAGGAAAGCAAAATGGGTGCAGTTTTCTCTCACACATCATTCCTTTGCAATGTAGCACAAGGCACTGATTTTTTGCTGCTGGGAAAATGAGATCAGATGTTAAATCTGGTCTCTAAGTGTAGAGGAAGTTCCATTTTCTTACCTTTCTCTTCACTGAACATCACAATTGTGAAAAGCTGTGATGGGGTTTGTTTTTCTTTCCTCTTTACAGATCCCCTACAAGAATGGCTGGAAACATATCATCAGGATCTGGAACCCATGGGGCCATGGGGAGTGGAAGGGACCCTGGAGTGATAAGTAGGGTCTTAAAACTTTGATGTCATAGAGAATCAATCTTTTATAAGAGCCTCTGTCTTGCACCCATTTTAACAAAACAGATATTTCCAAATCAGTTGATTAGAAGAATTATTTCCATCTACATAGCAGCTGCTTGCAGAAATCCTATCCAGGGAAAACTAATGCAGCCTTGCTAGGCTCAGGTGTCCCTTCTTGTCTGTGTGTATGCGTTTTACCCACTGCTTAATTCTATATAAGTCATGGATGAAAGAATTATTATTTCCTGGAGTAAGCTCTGACCATGTCCTTAGATGCTGGCTGGTTGCTTCTATTGAATTCTGCAGCAATCACACATCCACCTTCCTTCTCTTCCTTCTGCTCCCATGAGTCTGACTCTGGGAAGAGGATGGTTAGACAGGTCCATGGAGGGAGCAGTATTGAACACAGTGGAACAGAAAGGGTCCTTGATTATTCCAAAGGCAAAGTGCCAGGGAATGACTTGAACTAATCTTTTGGATCCTTCATGCAGCTTTGGGGGGATGCAAGGATCACTTTGCTGCCTGTGTGGATAATCTCACATCTCTTTCCTAAAGAAAGGAATTATATAGACTGCAACAGTGTTTTGTAGATAAATAGATCTTAGTTTTCCTTATAGAATTGCATCAGTTGTTTCCACGTTTGGAGAGAAGTTCTTGTGCCACTCTTAGGTTATTTAATAGCGTCCCACCCCTCCCTGTTGCCAGGACCACACACAAGCACTTTGCTGAGAAAAGTCAGGCTGGAGTGTTGCATCTGGAAGGGTTGGTGGGTTGTACAGATGTGTCTAAGGCTGGGATAACAGCTCTCTGCTCAGGCAGCATCCTCCCATCCTTTTGGAAGGGTGAGCTACAGTCCCGAATGTAATTGAAATGTCAGTAGCTCGTTCACAGGTGAGCTGCACAGATCAATAAATTATTGATTCACATGGTGTTTATTTATCTTAAATTCTGCAGAAAGTACAATTATCACTTAATTATAAACATGCTGCTTGGAAACAACACATTTGACTGGGTAATGTGCTCCCTACACATCAGTGTAATATCAGTGCTTCAGAGTGCTGTGGCTGGTGCCTCACTAGCCTCTCCTGCATGAGGACAAGTGACCAGGACAGCAGGGAGGATTCCCCACCCCAGGGTGGGCAGCTCAGGCATAGCAAAGATACAGTTTTATTTGCTGCCCTTGGCTGTGAAGATATCACACACACTGTTTCCAGTATGCAGTTTGTTCATTCTCCTGATCCCTCATGACCTGACAGGCTGGTTAGAGGAATAGGCCAAAGATGAAAAGTTGTGCCTCACATCTTGTTGATTTGTTCTTTTTTGCAGCTCTCCTCAATGGGACTGTGTTGAGCCTAAATACAGAGAAGCTCTCCTCAGAAATAAGGATGATGGAGAATTCTGGTATTTCTCTATTGATCCTTTGTCTACTGGGTTTTCTGTTCGCCTTCATTATGAAAAAAAAGTAATTTTGGCAGTACTCTGTTCCTGGTGGTGGCTCAAGGCACCCTGTGTTAGCTTGGAGATTGTCTTCACCTTGTGGTTTCAGAGGAAACAAGACCTGAAAAAATGGAGTTGACCAAGATTAAGTGACAGAGATGAAAAAAAATGAAAAGTGAGAGAAGTAAAAATTCAGCCCTCTGAGGCCTGATCATTTTGTCACACTGCCTCTTCTCATGAAATGTGTGGTTTGAACCTTGGACTCACAGATGCTTGAAGGGGACAGCTGGCTAAGCAGGTCACTGAGCTTGTGCATTTGACTGCTTTGCAGGTGCTTGTGGTTTTTCACTGCCTCTGATTGCTCTCAGATACAGCTTAGCCGTGCATGGGCTGTCCCTTAGAAAAAACTGATCATTCACAAAGTGTACACGTGTCCTATGGGGCTCTGAGGAAAGCAGGGCAACAGCAAATGGGTCTGAAATACACACTTGAGGCTTGAGTGAAGCATGAGTGTGGGACAGAACACTGTGGAGGTACAAAGGCAAGGGACAAAGGCAGAGGTGTGCTGGAGATGGCAGGGCTCCAGCAAGATACCCCTGAACACGCCCTGTGGTTTATCCTGGGGCATCAGGGGCAGTTAGGGCAGCCCAAAATGAATTGAGAGCTGAGCTCTTCTGCAAGGTGTAGCAGCCAGCAGAGCTGCAGGTGCCTGCAGTGCTCTCAGCAATCCCTTTTTAAAGACATGGGGGTGAATGTGGATACCTAATGGTGTCTTCACAGAATCACAGGGTCAGTTTGGAAGGTACCACAGTGGGTCATCTGGTCCAACCTCCTGCTCAAGCAGAGTCATCCCAGAGCACACAGCACAGGATTGTGTCCAGATGGCTGTGAAATACTCCAGTGAGGGACAATCCCCAACCTGTCTGGGCAACATGTTCTGTGTGTGGTCAGTTGCACAGTAAAGAAATTCTTCGTCATATTCAGGTGGAACTTCTTGTGCATCAGTTTCTGCCTGCTGCCCCTGGTCCTATTGATTGCACCACTCTAGATGAGACTGGTCCATCCTCTTCACACCCTCCCTTCAGACACTGACATTGATGAGGTTCCCTGTCAGGGCAGAGCAGGCCCAGCTCCCCCAGCCTTTCCTCAGAAGGGAGATGCTCCAGTCCCTTGATCATCTTCATAGCCCTCCACTGGACCTGCTCCAGCAGTTGCATGTCTCTCTTGTACTGAGGAGCCCAGAGCTGGACACAGCACTCTGGATGTGCCTTACCAGGGCTGAGTAGAGCGTCAAGATCACCTCCCTTACCTGTTGGCAATTTTCTTCTGTCTTAAACTGAACAATGAGATTTTCCTCCTTCTCTGCAGGATGTCCTGTGAGAACTTCCAGGAGCAGTTTTCATGGCTGTATATATGTAACAACACCCCAACATTTCTGGACTTTGGGGATGAGGACTGCATAACCTGGTCTTTGAACAGCTACACCAACCTGTGGAGCCCGGGCCTTCCCACAAGGAGGAGCCGCTATTCCCAGGGTAATGGATGCTCAGCACCCGGTCATCTCCTCCTCTCCACTGATGCTTACAGTGAAACATTCACTCTGAGCACCGAATTGCAGAAGTATTGATTGCCAGTTGTTAATGCCTGCCTTTCCCCATTACAGCACTTATCAGCTAAACAGGCAGAAACAAAGCAACAGCACTGGCTGCTGAGTTCAAACGGGAGACTTGTGATTTAGGAACCCTGTGCTCTTTAAGTCAAAATGAGCTTGTATATCTTCTTTCAGCCAGTTGCAGCACGTGTTACTGGGGACCTCATCAGAAAGTCTGGTCTGGCAAATATGCTGTTGATTTTACAGAGCAAAAAGTACTCCAAAATTAAATGGATATGGAATAAAAAAATTGTGCTACAAAGCTCTATTTTTTAAAGTAGAAAGGTCTTTGGGCTGATAAGACCAGTAGTTTTACTGCCTGTGCAAGAGCTCTTCTGGCATTGTAAGCTCCAATCTGCAGTAATGTATTTTTACATTTTTATCTTATCTCATCTCTTTTTTTTTTACAGCTGCATCAGTGTTTGGGCTTTGTGTTTTTAATCTAGGATGGTAGTGTCTGATCAGTGAAGAGGCTTCTTTTTTCTCAAATGATGATCCTTGACTTACCAGCAAACAGGTTTTGGCTTACAGATTTCAGGCTTCTGTTCCTAACCCAATCACCAGGTCTCAAGGTGTGATAACAAAGCAGAGCCTGTGCTGCTGCACACCACAGTCACTGCGACTGGGCAGGGATTTGCAGGGGCTGAACTGAGAGTGGGCAGGGCCATGCTCCTTGGAGCTGTATTTTCCAACAGCCCTCTAGTAAATCCCTGTCCAAGTACAGTCATTCTAATTTGCAACTTTCAAGGCCACCCAACACAGGGATCTGGCTTAAATTCTACTCTGCTGCCATCTCAGTCCTTTTCTCCCAGTTTGGGAGCTCAATTCCTTTTTTTTTTTTTAATCAGGAATGCTTCCTATTAACCAAAGCCTTGGCCAAGAAGCAGCTGTTTCCCTCCGGTGCTTGACATTCTGTTTGTCCATCACAAACATAAGCAGGAGGGAAGGAGAGGGTAGCTTTGTACCATTTTGTCCTTTTCTGTGTGTTTATCATCTCAAAGCCACAGTCCTTTTCAGCTCAGCCTCTGGATCAGGTGCCTGATTAAGAGCCAATGCTTTTCTGCTGCTGGGAAAGTGTGCCATGAAAGGTGAAACAGATGCAGGGGGGTGAGAAATCCACACGACTTCTGTGACTTTGCCAGAGATTTCTAAAATGACAAATGTGCAATTAGTTTACCTCCAGATGCCTCAACCTCTAGTGCTAGTGTGGAGACTAGAGCTCTCTGTTGTATTGAAAGGATCTTGGAGCAGTGACTGCCTGTTCTTCTGGGTCCACACAAGCAGTATCTTACACAATAAGAACATCTCTGTGCCTACTGCTAACCTATTAATATTTTCTCAGCAGGTGCAGCTTCAACAAACCCTCAGTATTTTTTCAGAGTTCTAGATCACAACCCAAAAACCTATAATGTAGCAATTTCACTCATGCAAAGACACACTGAGCATGTGCGGGATGGAAAAAACCTGAAGATTGGCTTTTTCATCACCACGGTAAGCACAGTCAGATAGCACATAGGCACTGTTGTTCTCTGTGTACTTTATTTTACCTGCATGTGGGAGTGAAAGACTGAATTGCCTTTTGGTCTGTTAAAAAGTCAGTATGTGGTATGAATTTCTGGGTGCCTTCTATTGTAGAAACTCAGAGTAAAAACAGAATTTAGCAGGCTTGGTTTCTTTTATTCATGTCTTAAGGAACAAAGGTGGTGCTTTTAGTTCTGTAGCCCCCCAGAACAGCCCTGGGAAACTTAGGGAGTCCCCAGGTTAGAAGATGTGCCAGGGCAATGTCCTCTGTACCAGCAGTACTGGTGACATGCCGTGCTGGCGGGGCACAAGGCATGACAGCCAGCACTAGCCACAGCCCTCACGCAGCAGTCCAGGTATAGTAGGGAAGCAGATGGTCTCTTGTTCCCCAAAATGGACCTGTGTTACTCATCCTCCTGTTTTCTATCTGAAAAGCTGTGTAGAAACATTTACAAAACACATGAGAGCTTTTGCTCGAGACCAGTGTAGAGGAAATCCACTCAGATACCTGAGACCTCCACTACAATTTCTCTAGATTTTTTGCTTGGTGACTGTCCAGAGAGGTGTCTTTTCAAGCTGTTCTCAGAGCATTGCCAGGCTCACTGAAAGCCCAGTTGCTAATGTGAATGGATGCTAACCCTTCCCAAAGTGTTTTTGTTGTTGGCTGATGACTGTGGGAAGCTATTGTTCTAAACCCAAAGACTAAAAAGGAAGCAAGAATTGCTATAACCCTAATTTCTCCTCATTCTCATTACTGGAGGTTTGCCCTAGTCCCAGACTTTAAATAATTGATGCCATAAGTTTAACAGCTCCTCATAAAGGAAGAGCATGGCTTTGTAGCTCATAAAAAAAGTGTGTCTGAGAAATAAAAGATGTCATTAAAAGGGCATCCCTCCAGCAAGTGGAGCTTGCTATCCCTGTGGGAGGATATCCTCTGTCCTTTGCAGGTATCAAGCCTGCAGAACTCCATCGGGCCAGCTGTGCCACTCAGGAAGAGTTGCTGCTCCTGGTAAACAGGGAATTGCTCCTTCTAGCTTCCCCAAAAGTCACCAGACATGGAGGTCTCTGTGTGCTCTTGCACAATGCATGTCCACCTTGATTAATTACTAATTTTAAGAGAAGTGACCTTCGCTGGGAGGTGATGATATAGGTCTTGGTTCCCTCAGAAAAGGGGTTCTTTAATCAGAAAGCAGACTAGGAGGCAGATTTTCTCTATTCTTTCTTTATATTTAAAATTTTTCTTCCCTTCCAGTTGATGCTCAGGTGTGTTTTCTTGCTCTTGGTATGAGATGGATCAAGGATGGATGAACCTCAATGAGTTTGTCAAGTGTGGATGACATGGCCTCTGTGGCTGTCAGCCCATAGCTCACCTCAGACTCTTGGATTTCTGACCTTATGAGTGATCTCCTACACAGGAGCTGAAAGGCAGGGCCAGAACACAGCATTCCTGGAGGCAGTAATTGCTGTGGAGCACCTGGACAGTGAGGGCAAGGGAACAATTATGCTGCTTTGTCACACCATAGCTTTTATGAATATAATGGTACTGTTGCATATTCACACACAGGATTATACAGAAAACATTCCCTCACTGACACACACTAAGTATTTTAATATGAGAGCTGCTCTACCAGCTCCTCACAGCCAGCCTGGTGCCCTGTCCTGATAGCAGCAAAAGCCACGTCCAGGAGCTAAAACCAGAGTGGGTGCGAGTGCCATTCCCTCCATATATTAACCAGTGTTCAGCCTCAGTGCCTGAGGGCTGTCAGAACATCTTTGGGTAAAAGTTTACAAAGGGTTTCTTTGCACAGGGAGAGTGCAGTTGGCAAGATTCATGTGGCTTCACTCTTCCTCCCTGATCTTCTTTCTCTGCCATGATTCATTAGCAGCTTCATCCTAGTTCGGTACCTTTTGAGATGCATCAGATTGTTGCTGTGAAATAAAAGGAGTATTATCCCTTGGCAGGGTGAGAGGAGAATGCAGTGCAGGCAAGGATGCAAACCAGAATGGACTTATCTGATAGCTCTAGGAAGCCTTTGATTAAATATAGACAGGGAACACTAATACACGGCTGTGAGGGAAGTTTAATGTTGTGTGATAGTGCTGAGAAATGTATAGAAGCTGATTCTTATCTCACACCAGTTTTGATTCCATTGAGATATTAATCTGCTTCTGCTTTTTACCAGAAGGAATGNGGGGGGGGGAAGTGTTACACCGTTTATTTCTTTGCAGCACTGCCCATTTCTGTCTGCTCAAGATCTGACCCATAATACTTGGCAGACTGTGTACCTCCCAGCCATCTGTAACAGCAGTCATCCTATTTTTTTTTCCTTTCAAAATAGCAGTTTTATGTTATTGTCTCCCAAAGGCATGGCTCATAAATAACTCTGCCACGCTGTATAACCATTCTAAATGGAATTTATACACGCTGATATATTTTGGGGAATATGTTAAGGAAGGGTTTTTTATTATGCTATCTTTACATGTCATCATAGTAATAGCTGTTGCATTATATTTGTTTCATCTCAGCAAAAAAATACTGGAATAACAGATGAAAGATTGGAATACTCAGTTTTCTTGTGACACTTGCTGATTTGGATTTGGGTTCTTGAAGCATTGTCATCTGAGTGACATGCTTAGAGGGCTCTCTGACCTCTTTGAGTCACAGAAAATCTCAGGGAATTTTATAGTAATAGTATTCATCCTCAATTCCTCTGTGAACTCTGCTTAATATTAATTGAAGTTCTCTTCAAATCTCCTTACATTCATTTTGGCTTCTGTTTCTTTCTGTTTCTCCACCTTTGAGCAAATTTGATATGTCCTTGAAAGAAGTCTGTCCCCTGGATGGGCTTTTCAGGCCGCTGGGGAGGTCGAGGTGTGATAGAGGCAGTGTGTATTCAGAGAGGTGTGGGAATGGAAGGCTGCTGTGAGAGTGCTTTCTGATTTACTTTGGTGCCTAACAGGAAGATAGACAGCTGTGTTTTTCTTTCAGGAGAACTCCAGAGTTCTGAAGCAAATCTTTATCCGGACCCGAGATGTGACCAGCTACTTTATCTTGAGCCCAGGAACCTACTCCATTGTTCCTGCTGCAACAGAGGACCAAGAATTCGAATTTCTCTTACGAATTTTCATAAAGAATCAAGACTACAATGAGTAAGATGATATGAGCTCCCTAAAGGCCCCAGACTCACAGTGTGCCAGGAATTAACTATTTAATGTCAAGATAACTGATGTGGCAATTTGCTTTTGGTGTATCCTTGGAGGGTGGGGAAGGCACAGAGGAGTGAAAAGCACCTGTTGGGAGGGGTCAGATGGACAGTCAGCTGCACAAGGGTGGCCACTGCACGGCAGGGCAGGAGCTCATCTGCCAAGGGTCTCAGCTTTGGTACAAAAAGCCACACAAGGGAGCAATAATTGTGAGGTATGTCCTCTAACCCTGATTGTGGGGACATTTCTCTTTGCTGAAAGGAGGATTGTGAGCTTGTTTTCCCTAATTCTTCACAGCTGTATGGTAGTTTCTAATGTTCTGCTGGCTGGATGCCTGATGGATCATGTCCCATTCTGCTCAGAGTGGGACCTGGATAAGCCAAGAGCAGTGAAAGGCCTTGATCCTTTCATTCAGCCACTCCATAGACAGGCAGGGCTCCCTCTGGGCGTGAGGGCAGCCTTGAAGATAAGTTTAGTGGAAAAATGGTATCTGAGTTCATGCAAAGTCAGCTATTACCACATACACATTCACATTGCCGTGTGAATATTTGGGTGTGGTTTACTCCAGGTAAGCAAGCTTTGAGTCCCAGCATTCACCAAATGACCTGCAAGCATCAGCTGTGCAGTGCCTTCCCTTCAGCAAGTTTTAGAGTAGATGTGATTGCCTCACTGGCCCATATCTTAATAATGAGATTGCTTTCCAGGCTTTGGTCCCTGGCAAAAATAGCCCAGAACCAATTGAGTCAACTCCTGAGTAATGGAAAGCAAACACAAGGAGTCCATGAAGTGGGCTGGACTGCCTTCAGCAGGGTGAGTCATGTGTGAGACAGCTCAGCCCTGGAAGTGAGCTTTTCAGGAGAGCCTCTGACCCTCACAGACCTTCCTGAGTTGGCCCGGTATGGCCACATGACCTTCCAGTGGGCCTCTGCAGCACTTAGCTATACAGATATTATAAAAATAGAACTTGGCTTGTCTAATTTCTCTACTGAAAGCAAAACTCAAGTGCAGAATGTGACTGCTAAGTGTGTCTTAGAAATGGTGGCCCTGGCCCAGTTTCAGGCAGTCTGCAGACATTTAGATGTTGCCTTTTAATAGCCCGGATGCTGTTTTTATTCCTGACTGCTAAGCTGGGCAAAGAGAAAGAAGGTGAAAAATTTCTTTGGCTCAAGGCAGGGCAGCCCTGTGTTCTGCATGGAGAGGTTATGAAGAGGCTTCTCAGAGTGAGACAAGCTACCCTTTCTCTGCTGCTGGTGCCAACAGAGCTGGCTTGGGGAAGGCAGCGGCCCCAGAGCAGCTGGAGACTCAGACCTGTCTGTGCCTGTTTGCACAGAGAGACCCAGGACTGGTGCAGCAGCCTTGTCTGAGCTGGGCCAGGCTGGGCCACGGGTGCTGAGCATCTGGTGGGGCTGTGGGCTGGCTGAGTGCTGCTGGTGGTGCCTGCCTTCCACCATGGCTGCAAATCAGTGCTCTGCAAAGACCTCTTTTCTCTCAGTTTGATTCTTGTAACTCTTTTCTAGGAGCTCAAACTCCCTGACCAGCCCAGTACTGCCGATGGTAAGAGTCTGAAAACTGCTGTAGGTTCTGGTGGTGATCATTTGGTCATCTTTACTGACTCCTCTTCATCTGCTCTTTTCTCCCTTTAACACCCACTACTGCCCCAGAGTTTGACTCTGGCACTCTGCAGCTTTGCTGGGAGGGCAGGACACCTCTCTGTAGAGATGGGAATGACAACAAAGCCCTTCTTCTTCCTATATGTCTTTTTCAGAGCCTGATTTTTGAGGAAACCGGTCTTATACAGTCCCTTTGTCAGTCTGTCCATCTGTCCTTTTCACCTCACCATCTTTAACACTCTGACAAACCAAATATAAGAGGGAAGAGAGCACTTAAAAGCTTCTAAATTCTTTCAGTGTCTGTAAGATGGGTATATATCTGTGGGGGAGAGAGAAGGATACTTAATTCCTGTGAGTAGGGTTGGACATGCCTTCCCCATGGGAATGGTGTATTTTAAGTGCTTGTACCCTATAAAGCACGGGAGTCCATAGGGATGATATTCAAATCAGATTTCTGCTGATTTTCATCAGGATATCTTCAGAGACAGAGACATAAAGCAAACTGCACTTTGAAACTGGCTGCATCTCTAGTTCAACCCACATATTTGCCTCTCCAGCCTAGTTACCATGGATTTTTTGACTTGCTGTGAGTTGTGCACCGTGCCAGGGCTGGTTCAGTCCCTACTAGTCCCACCAGCAAAACCCTGCCACTGAGAGGCTGCTCTTTACAGCCTTCAAAGACACAGATCTTTGAAGCCACAGGTGTGAAGCTGCTTCAGGATAACAGAAAACCGAGTCCTTTCCTTGTGATTCATTTTCCAGCATAAAATTAAACCCCATTACAGGGGTAGGGTAAATGGTGACTTTTTATCTTTTTCCACTGATAAACTGTCAGTTTGCCTGGCTGTTGTCCTTAGCCAGTGTTTTGACTTTGATGAATTGTAGTACCAACAGTTTCTGCTCCTGTTCAGGTATTTGGGCTTCTTTGGTATAAAGCATTTCACACAGAGATGAAGACATTGGGTCTCGGGCTTGGATTTTTTTCCTGAAAACTTTACCATGTTAAGGATAATTCCTCTTAGTACTTGGTGGATCTTTTCACTGGAAGGTTGAAAATAATCGCTTAACCTATGAACTGCAGTTGCTCAGGTATAGTCCAAGCTTATCTTGGGGTTGAGAAGGTACAAGAGAAAGGACAAGTCAACTCATGCTCCATTTTCTTGGTTCACATAAATCTTCACATGCCCTGAGCAGTGGTCTCAACCAAGGTCCACCAGTAAGGATCAGGCTTTATATCTCTATACTCATGTACTGACTTGCTGAATTCCACCCTCGATGTGTTCTCTCATCTTCCTTAGGCCCTGAACTGCTCCTTCCTGGTTGTACTAACTGCTAATGTCTGAAATATGCTGCTTCCTTCATTGCAGTAGCAGTTGCTCACTCCTAGTTGACTTTATTTTGGGGGTGTGAAAACTGCAGCCTGTGCTGTACATTCCCTGCCCCTCTGAAGTGCTGTTTGGATTGGCAGACTTTTGCCTCCAGTTGTTTTGTAGCTGAATTATTTATGTCTGCTCTTTGTTTTTGATGCAGGATATACCAAGACGGAACCAGGACGGCTCCTATAAGGCTCTTTTTCTAAGATATGCTAAGGAGGTACCCTCTCTAAAACATATTGTTAAAAAAAATAATAAAAAAACACATCTGGACTTGCAAAAAGAAAAACTGATCTATGATGTTGATACAAATCCATTTAGAATTTTTTTTTTGAAATGTAGTTCCATCCTCAAGTGGATACCCTGAAAATGATATTGATTAACCTGCCAAAACCCCCAGAAAAATGGGACATTCAGCTGGCATAGATTGTCTAGTGCCATATATCAGTGAAGTATTGGAGATTTATAGTTGTGCTGGTGATAGGCTTGCATGTGTATTTTCTTTTTTTTTTCCCTTTGGTTTGTTTATTTGCTGAAAGCAATTAGAAAGTCTTGGGTAGTCCCCCCCCTCTCATCAGCATCATTTTCCATTTGCCTTCTCAGCACTTGGAAACCAGACATCAGTCAGCGTTTGAGTAATTGATTCCTGCTCTTTCAGAGCCACGCTCTGTGTTCACAGGAGATGCTTTTAATGGTTTAATAAACTGTTATAAAGAACTCCTTGACTTAGTCAAGAGGAAAAAAAATCACTGTCAAAAGTCTCTGCACAATGAACCTCTTGCAGTTAATGGTTATATCAATGCGTGACGGTGAAAATGAGGGCGGGCTGCCGCGCCGGGTGCCCCGGGGCTGTCTCGGGAGGGAGGCGGCCGGGATCGCTGCTGGGCAGCTCAAAGGGAAGCTGGCAGCGGTGCCTGTGCTCCCAGCCCACCCACACAGCTGCCTGCTGCGCTGCTCATCCCTGCAGAACAAACCCCATGGTGATGGCAGTGCCTGTATTGTATATAAGTAAAGCCTTATGAAATAGAAGCCTTGTTGCCCTTATAAAAGCATAACTCAAGCCTACTACTTCAGCTAAGTAGAAGAAAACTATAGAGTGGTTCCACTAAAATAAGAGTAAAAAGACCCGTAAAAGACGTAAGAAACGTGCTACAAAAACTGCTACATATCCACATTGTGATACTAGCTACCACTGTCTATAACTACACTATCACATAGTGATTAGTTTAGCTTATTGCACCTTGAAACTATGTAAACTAATAACAAGCTAACTACTAAAAAAGCAAAACTTTTACAATTACCACCATCTTCACCAATAATCTTGTGTCCACCATTATGCCTGTAACTCCCCTGCAGCTGTAGGGAAGGGCCTGGAGTGGCTCCGCAGTGTGGAGGGCCTTGTTATGCTGCAGAGAGGATGCTGCTGCTCCGTTGATATATAAACAGAGGTTCTTGGTTGCCACAGTGCCTGAGGAAAAAAGTTTTGGGCAAAAGTGACACAGTTGAAAACTTTATGTTCACTCACTTCCCTTTGTGTTTTATTTTGCATTAGGGCTCAACTATTGATGCCTCGCAGCTGCAGCAACTCCTTAATGAAGTGATCTTGCAAGGTAAAGCTTTTACAGCCCAACTAATGTTTTTGGTGCTTGCCTATCCTTAGACTATAGGTAATTAGACATAGGATGTAATAGGTGATGGTCATTAAAAAATCCTCACTGTGGCTTACTGCACTGTGGGATCAGAGCATGAGAGGGGCAGAGCTGGAGGGCTGAAGCCAACTCAGCTATGCACAAGGCACAAAGGACTTGCTAAATCAGCATAAGTGGCCTTTCTTGTCACTGTCATTTCCCTTATCCTTATTTCAAGAAGGGAGAGTTTCCATTTGTGGGCAGGGACTGTGCAGAGTGAGCCCAAACAGGGCATCTGTCCTTGGGGAATGTAGAGATGTCTGAGATGTGCAGATTCCCTCAGCTTGGCACAGAGCCCTTGCTGATGTTTGAGAACCTGAACCAGAGCTGGGGCTTTTCAGCTGTGTGAGCCTTCACCCTGGTGTCCTCCTTCCTTCAGAATGGTGTCCTGATGCCTGTCACAACCCTTGCTCTTGCTAATTCCTTTTGTTTTGTCAATCCTTGCAGATGAAATAACCAGCCTGGGAGGGAGATTCAGCTTTGATTCATGCAGAGCAATTTTAGCTCTGATGGATGTATCCTTTCTGCAGAAGCAATAAACTTCCCTGGTGCTGCCCATCCTTGCCTTGAGTTATGGCTGAGCTGAGCATCCCAGTGTGAGAACCTGCAAGTAAATATTAGCCCCAGTCCCCCATAAATAACTGTCCCATAGTCCATGCAGGACTTTGCTGTGCATGTCCTGGCTCTGGTGTGTGTGCTGAGAGGTGAGGATCAACCTCCTTCTACCAGCTCACACTTTGCTCTCATTTTGCCCTCTCTGGGGCTTGGCTAAGCCTCATCCTTGAGTGGGGGGTCTCAGGCAGGCCTGAGGCAAGGAGGCAGGACAGAGTTTAGGTATAGATCAGGTGTTCTGTGGTGGTTGCACTGGGCTGGCCTGAGATGGCATTTTAGTAGGCTGCCAGCAGTGCTGGTGTCAGTGGCAGAAACACTGTCACTGCTGAATCCCAGGCACTTGCCTAGCAGGCCACCCCAGAGTATCTTTCCAGTGTGTCTTTCCTATTTAGCTGAATCATTCAGTCTTTTTACGGTTAACAAGACAATACAAGAAATACATTTCTGGCCATTGTAGAACAAGAGGGCTCCTTGATGAAAACATACATTCTCCCTTGTATGTTTTTCCCCCTTGCTTGCTCACTCATTGTCTCTTTTCCTCCCTGCCTCGTAAAAGCTTTGAGACATTTTCAGACCTTTAAAAACTGTCAGAGGATGAATAAAAATGACCAGAAGTCCCTTTCTCTTTCCAGCTTTCAGCATCTAGCCAGTGAAAGAGGCTTTTCCTCCTTTGCAAAGCCTGTTCTGGGATAAGTGGGCACTGTGAATGCATGGCACATGCGAAAAGCCGAGAAAGCCTCTGCTCTGCTATAATTCAGGATAGGTTTTTAATTCTCTGGCCTGCAGATAACCCATGTACAGTGTGACCTATCCTGGCCTGCAAAGCCAGGATCAGCTTTTTTCACTCAGGTTCCACGACAGTGGCACTTGTCTGCTTATATTTCACAGGTGATGAGTTTTGCTTTTGGGAAGGTTTCGCCATCCTGCATTAGGGAGGGTAGGTAGTGCATGTCTGCCCAGGACTCCTGGGTGGAGTATGGGGGGAGCAAGGCCACTGACACAGCCCTTCATGCATTCCTGGGTGTCTGCTTGAACAGAGGGCATCCAGAGCATCTCCTTGTGTTCTTCTCCTCAGTGCCTGTTCTCCTAGAGGATCCAGGCAAAGCAGATCCTGTGGTGCCTCATGCAGAGGCAAGGCCCTGGGGCCATGTTCATTCACAGGCATCTGTGCTCAGGGGCTGAATGTCACTGCAGCTTCCCCTGCAGTTAAAGGTACCTTATAAATATAAACCTTTTGTGGTTTGTGAGCACAGGCATGAACAGCTGTACAATGTGTCAAAGAAGGTGGATTTAAACACAACTGAGAGCAGAAAAGCTCTTGGCTTTCTCAGCATAAAGTAGCAGACAGAAGAGGCTGCATCTTATGTGTTTAAGTTCTGTGGAGGCAGCATCCTCGGCAACAAAGATAGCCAGGTTTAGATCTCATTAAGTGCTGGATTCTTAACTAAATGCACAGCTCAACTCGAATGGAAGACTCACCCTGCAGGAGTTCGGGAGCCTCTGGCTAAGTCTCACTAAGTACATGGTATGGGGTGGGGGGTGGCTCTCTCTGGGCTGTGGGGGCTGTGGATTCTGTGGATTCTGCAGATTCTGCACCCCGTGGCTTTCCAGCAGCGGGGAGCAGATGCTCTGTGCTCTCAAAGCGCTGCAGGGGGAAGCCTTGCCAAGGTTGCTTGCCTAGTGGGTCAGAGTTCACTCCTCTCACGCAAGGGAGGCAGTGGTGTGTGTAAAGTGCTCCAAATGAGCAGCCCAGTCTTTTCCAGCACAGAGAACATTGAGGGAAAAGGTAGGAAGGCCAGTGAAGCTCAGAATCTGATGGAAATCTCCATGTCCGTACAACCCCTTGCAATTTTAAAATTTTTTTTGTTTAAGAAAAGCTTCCTAAGCTGAAATGACTTCTTGAACAGAGTCGTCTGAATAATGTCATTTCCTCCTTTCTGCAGTTTCTTGTGAGAGTGTATGTGATCTGATGAAAGCTTGTCTTGAAGAAATGTTTCTGCTCCAGGATAAGCACTGGAAGCAGTGACCTGGTATTTAGAGTCCCACCTAAATTCTTCAGGGCAGCTTCTCTGTGTCAGGTCCTTCTCTCTCATTCTTGATGCAGGACAGGAGGGTTTCCTCAAAGCTCAGGTTTGGGTGGACTCCAATTTGTTCCAGCCCTCTTGAGATGGTCTGAGACCACTTAGTTCCCCATTTAGACAGGGATGCTCTTCCCACTGACTGCACCTCAAATGTGGCTTGTGCTGTGTTAGGAAAGCAAAAAGTTTTCTGTGCACCCCAAACTGTGGGATTTCTTACACAGCAAGTCAGAGCCTTCTGAAAATGGGTCTCCCTTGTCACAGGAGAACATACAAAACTGGTTGCAGTAGTAAATGTGGGGAATTGTGGTAAGAGCTTGAAATCTGCCTTTGCACTGTATTTTAGGATATCTTCAGCAAGGAAGACAGGAACCATTCTGGATTTCTTGATGTTGCTGAACTGAAGAATGCGATACAGGCGGCAGGTACGCCCAGAGGTGCCAGCACCTCCCTTTCCTGTTCCTGTGGAGGTGAAGGAAAGGATGAAAAAGGAAGAGGAAAGAAAAAAGACTTTTAGGGAGGAAGTATCTTGGATTTCACAGAGATGTCAGTTAGATCACAGCTCTTCTGAGAGGTCTGTGCTGGGGAGCCAGCAGAGAGATGCAGAGAAGTGCAGCACTGGGCAGAGCGGCTTCTAGATCATGGATGGAACTTCCAGGAGAGGAGAGGAGAAAGGAAGAGCGGATTATTGCACTTGCCTCAGTTATTGCAGTTTCTCTCCAGGGCAGTGACTAAGTCTAGAAGGGAAATACACACTGACAGGCATTTATTTAGTTTGCACTGACCTCTGTTGGCTACTGAGTGCTGAAACTCTCAGTGAGTGCACAAGTGAAGCATTTTAGCTGAGTCGTCTCAACGGAGACTTTGTGCATGAAGTACATCTCTGACACAGCGATTCCCTTTTAACTGTACAGTAAGAAGCTCCCATTTGGCTGCCTAGAGCTCAGAGAGGTGCTGTCCCAGGATTGCTATCCCTGGGAGCCATCAGCTGGGGGGAATGCATATGTAATTTTTTTGCTGCTGAGAACGTCAGCATCTGTCTGAGAAGCACAGCGCTGATGTGCCAGATGTCAAAGGAGAAGTGGTCAGGGCCATACTGTGAGAAAGATGTTACAGTGTGAAACTTGGAGGAAAATTGTACATGGAAAAGTCCTGTCAACTGAAACAGTGCAGCTCTTTGAAGGTATGAAAGACACTGTTAAATGGCAAATTCAATACATGTTTGGCTACAAGTAATTCTGTAGGGAATTCTGTGGGGAAGAAAATTACAAGCTTGTTCTTGCTGCCCTCTGAGCCAGATATCTGCATTTGAATCTGGCTTGGCAATAGGATGATCCCTGTCCTGGCTTTTGAGCAGGAACCCCAGAAGGCATTTGGGGGCTTGGTGTTACCTCTGGGAATGGTATTAATGTATCTAAATTCAGCTCCTAGCCAACAGTTCCCTGAAGTGTTCAGTGCTTTGCCCAACAAAACACTGCAGTGTGTGCTTAATTTTCACTGTTTTCCTAATGCTTCCAGTAATAGTAATAATGGATCAGAGTAAAGCAGGCCAGCTGTATTAACAGCAGCACTGCCCTGAAATGCAGCAGCACTGGCCTGCTGTATTTACAAACTCCTCTCTGGCAACAATAAATGCTTCAAAATAATTTTTATAAATAGGGAAACATCAAGTCAGTAATTAAAAGCTTGGCTAAAACCAGAGGGAGAAACCCAGCAGATAAAGGTTTGGGGTGTAGTCTTACAAATCAGCTGAAAAGTCTTGGGAACAGAGAGGACTGACCCTTCAGTCTTGTTGATGAGGTTAATAGAGAGGTTTTGCCAAGCAAGCAGATTTTAGAGTAAGTGTGTCCCAGACTGACCAGGCCAAATTGTTGGTGTTTTATGAGTGTAAGACTTGATTGCAGCATCCCATAAACAATATTTTCTGGGATCTGCTCTCTGGAGAGAGCTTGATTGGATTCCCACTGTCTTCAAAAATGTTAAAAATAGAATTTATTGCTCACTGCTACAGTGGTTTAAAACCAGACTCAAAGAAGACATTTCATTAATTAGATTTATATTTAATTACTATCTTTATCTCCTTTGAAAAGAATATAAAATCAGGTTTACTTTAGTTTGAAATGTATCTTAAGCCCAAAAGTATTTCCATTCTTTAATTATTCAGCATTGTGTACCTGCTTCCTGCTGGAGACCTCCAACTAGGCTCATGCAACCAGAGTTGTCAGTGGTGGTACTAAACCACTCCCGTTGTCTCTCTCTCTCCCTACACAGGTGTAGAGAAGCCATTTCTTTTACTTCTGCTTTTTTAACTAATTTAGCTCCATGATGAGTTCATTTAAAACTGAAAAGTTTAGAGCTGGTTGAAAAAGCAGGAAAGTTCCTTCACATCCAGCTGAGCTACTAAAACCTGGAGTGAGCAAATGAGACTTTTCTGAAGTCTCAGAGAAGGCATTAAACCAAAGCTATCAGTCCAGCTCTCTGCAGAAAATTTGCCTTTTGTTTTGCAAATCAGCTTTTAGTGCAAAATATATTTAAATCATTCCTCTTATATAGCCAGCACACTTAGGGTAGTTTTATTTAACTAATAAAAGAATCATTCTAAAAAGCAATTTTTGTTCATTCAGTTGAATACCAATTTCCATCCAAACAGACTGCGACACAAATACTGAATAATCAGCTAATAAAAAAGAAATGCACCCTTCACCATTTTCTAATAGAAGAAAAAATATAAAAATTAAGAATCCTAGGCACACTATGCAGCATAATAGCCTGAGCATGCAGCATCTGCCTCTCCAGCAGAAAGAGCCAGTGGTATTGTAAATGCTACGCTCAGACTATTACAGCTATGAGCCAAAGAAAATCACCCTTTCTTATAGAAAATAAAAGCTAAAAGGCCAAGATAACACTAGATTAGTTAGCTCAGTGTTCACAGCTTGCTGACTTAAGCCACAGTGGGAGTCAGTGAGCAAGGCCACTTTGGTTTTCCGTCGCCCTACCCCGACTCTTAGGCACGCAGAGGGGGAAAGGCTGTCTAGGAATGTACGACAGGCCAGGGGTCTGTGGTTGCCCCCAGCTTGTTGGCAGGCTGCAGGAGAGCATCACAGCCGGTCCATCCCCTCCCAGTGTGTCCTCCCTCGGCAGGTCTGGCCACGGACACGCAGCTGCTGCGCCTGATGACGCTGCGCTACGGCGATGCCTCCGGCAGGGTCGGCTTCTCCGACTTCGTGTGCTGCATGCTGCGCCTGGACACCCTGAGCCGTGAGTGCCAGCACACGTGGCAGCAGGGACACGGCACGAGGCTTAACAACATGTGTCTCACAGCATAGCCTGGGAGGGACACGCCTGCCCCAAGTCCAGGCATGGCTCTGGCAGCTCTTTGGGCAGCCTGTTTGCCAGGAGCTGGGTTTGTGTGCTGGAGCAACTGGCTGCTAGAGAGCAGTTTAGTGCTCAGTAAAGTTGTCTCAGCTTTCTGGTAAGGACCAAGTCCGGCATCCTCTGTGGATAAACAAGCCCATTCTCTGTGTTGCATCCAGCTATTGTCTGGCAGTTGCAAGGAGCAATTGAATGAGCTTTTGCCTGAATGGAAATGAAATTCTGTTTTACAAAATCGTAATTTTTGCTGCTCTAATAATAAGCATTTTGACTGGAGATATTGGTGGTTAAACAAAGTCAGCAATTGTGACCCCTGTGCTAGAACATAGCTACAGCAATTTATTTCATCTTTGGAATGAGTTGGGTTTCAACAGTGCGTGGAAACGAGTGTTCATTTTCTCCCATGTGTTTTTAGCACTGATGTTTAATGGGCCAGTAGTGGTCAGCAGATCTGCTTGGATGACACTGCCTAAAATCCCATTTCAAGGGAGTACAGCAGAAGCAGCTCTAAAAATGTTGCAAAATCAGAGTGTGTCCCGATTTTAATGCTTTCATTAAAAAAAAAAAGCTTGTAAACACCCATTTTTTGTGATTATACTTGTCACTTGCTGTAGATGAAACTTTTTATGCCTAAATTAGTGCCGTAGTATTTTTATTTTCATTTAAAAAAGATCCTTTTACATTTTAAGTGCCAATGTAAAGACAAATCCTTTGCATCCATGTGGAAAGGAGTCTCTTAAAGTTTCATTGCTGTCTGTAATGAGAATCTTAAAATGCTCTCCACTCTTTCAGTTATCACTTTACAGAGAGCTTAATGCGGAATACATTTCTCAAACTTTTTAGATCATTGTGAATAAGTTTGTTACAGGAGAAGATAAGGGTGCCAAGTGGGAATAAAAGGCAGTCAACCTTTATGATGATGTGAATGCAGCAGGGAAGATAAAATCTGTCCCATTAAATCATTACTCATCCTTTCAAGATAGCCAGAAATGAAACCCAAACCAAAAGCAGCAGCTTCTTTGCAAATTCTATTTAACTGGAGTTAATGAAGCAGTAAAGAGGCACTTACCTCTGCCCAGAGGAGGCAATTTCAGTGCTGCCACTTTTTCCTGAAAAGACTGCTGGGTGCAGGCCCAGTCCTGCAAACACAGCCTTGGACTGGGAACAACACGAGGATTATCTTGTTCTGTACCTTTCTTAAGAGCTGGATGTGCCACCTTTCCTCTGGGCCACACAGGTAGCTCTGGTGGCCTCCTAAGGGGCAGATGAGCAAGGAGCCCTTGTGCCCTGTTCCTACCCTCTCCCAGCAGCCTTTTTGCTAAGGCTGGGCAGGTTTCAAAACATCTGTAATCTTACAAAGTCTGTTCCATTCAGGGTGGGAAAATCCAGGCTCCCAGAGAAATTCAAGGATATTGCCATTCAAGGATAGACAGACTTAAATTTGTTTCAACTTTTTATTACTGTTTATAACAGCACATTTCTAGGAGAAAAGTAATTTCAAAATAAATAAAAACCTTCAAAATACTGTGTTTTGAGTTTATCCAAACACTTGGGTTTGAAGACTTCTCCTAGACACACTGCAATATAAATATGCACACAGAATAACAATATTTGAATGGATTTAAATTTTCTGATGGCAAAGTGTTCTGTCAAAAAAACTTTCAGCAATGTTAATTTCAAACTCTAGCTGAATAACAGCAGCATCTGCATTTATATTCCCTGCAAAAAGCTTGCAAGGCATACTAATGACTGCAAGAGAACCACTTTCTTTAGGGCACACTGTGATCACTCACTGCCAGGGAGGATGGAAAAGGACCAACAGAAAGTTTCCCTGTGGGAAGATGTGTTTCATTAGTTCACCGTCCTCCTGTCAGTCTTCAGGCAGAACAATTGAAACAAATTATGAGAGGAGATGAAAGCAGCCATGCTGAGCACTGCCTGTCCCTACACTTCTGCCAAATTCTGGCCCCAAAATTGTGATGCCTTCCCAGGTTGTGATCTGAGGGCCAAGGCAGAAGGTACCCAGCACAGAAATGAGATGTGGCCAGGCAGGACACCTGAGCCAGGCAAAGCATCCCAGCACAGGGATTGCAGTTCTGCTCCTCACCTGCCATAGCCTTATGTCTGCATTGCATTCTTGCTTCTTCCTCAGGAAATAAGTTGCTTTTTTTTCGTTCTGCCTTTAGATGCATTCCAAAACTTAGCAGAGGGCAGATCACAGATTTTGATGACAGCAATGGAGGTAAGAATGCTCTTTCTTTCTCTCCTCTCCAGCTCCAAAGTGGGACCATGTGTTAGCAGAAGGGTGAAGTTAAAGATGATGTGTGATGTATGTTGCTAGGCTTTTGTCCTAGCAAACAGTGGTGGAGGTTTTGCCTGGCTGGAAGTGCATCCTGTATGGGAGGTGTTTCCCTGGGGTTCTCTGGTGTACAGTCAGAGCTGGCCATCCCTGGGCAAGGCATGGAGTCTTCCCTTACTGACAACAGCTTGTCATTGCTGCAAACCTCAAAGTCACTTTGAGGAAGTGACCAAAAAAAACGAAAATCAGTGCCCTCATTTCTTACTGCCCCATCTGTTAATCCTGAGTTGCAAAACATCTTGGTTTTAAGAAAGAAACAGCAGACAAATGCTTGCTGCTGCTGTTTGTCTTAAAAGCACAGCCTGAAGGATAGCTCACTGAATGGGGATACATCAGGCTTTTTATCAGCTAGTCTGAAGCAAAAATCCTGCTGTGCTCTATAGTGATATGCCTGAGTACTGTATTTTATCTGTCTGGGGACTGTTATGTGACAACCCAGTATTTAAAAAGATTTTTTAAAAAAGCTTTTTGCAATCTTGCCAGCTCCTGTTTATACTCTGTGGTTAGTGCAGAGCCTCATCGTTCATTAAATCTGTTTTGCACCAAGGGCAGAGCCCAGTTTGCAAGCAGAGGACCTGAACCTGTTTTGTAGGGTAGTCTGTAGGACAGCCAGGTTCCCAGAAGTTGCTATCTTTTCCACTTGCAATCAGGCAGGTGCTATCCTTTCCCACCAATTGCTTCTGCTGCAGCTGCTGCAATAATTTATCATGGAAAACAACATATGGAAACAGTTTCTGGGTCTGAATTGTAATAAGGGAAAGAGGCAGTTCCAAAATCCCTTAACTATCCTGTGCAGTACAAAAGGACTGCAACCACTGGGTCACCCCTGAAGGTCCCGAGACAAATCTGAAGCCTTGGTGTACCATCACTGTCTAAATGCACCTTTTCTTCTCCTTTTTCCAGTGGCTGACTCTTGTCATGTACACCTAGAGAGATGCCAGAGGTCATGGTAAGAAATCTCCTCAGTGCTGACAAGAGAGGATGGGACCCTTGCAGGAAGCTCAGCCTGGGGTTATGGAGGGTTTTGGGAGAAGAAGCTGTGAGAGGAGGAGGGAAAGAGCTGAGACCTGCAGCATGAGAAGGGCTGCAAAGGGAATTGGACTTCACTCTATTTTTTCTGAGGAATTTTTGATGGCCTCACCAGTCAAGCAGCTCATCAATGGCTCAGCAAGAAACTTGCCCCCACCTGAGATAATAGATGAGTGAGCAGAACTTATATTTTTGTCTTCTGAGGGGTGCAATTACCTCTGCATATCTTACACAGCAGCAAATGGATAGTCAAATAGAGGGTGGGTATACAAAGTAACTTCGATTTCTTGGTCAGTCTGCTTTCACATTTTTAACAGGATTACATGATTTGGTTTACATTTGAACAACAGTCCCTACCTTGTGCTTCTTTTGATGTTTGCTCCCTTCATTTCAGGTCTAGAGAGGGAAGTTTTTCCTCTGGACTTTCCAATTTTGCTGCTTGATTCTCGTGAAAGACTCTGCCTTTTCCTACAAAGCTTGTGCTGTTTATACATGTGAGAACCATCTCAGTCATCATGCTTCTGCTAACCCTCTGTGATGCCACTGTTCCAGTTGCAGTGTTAAAGTGTTAGTGCTAGGTTCCAAACATTAGTCACTGAGGAGAAAGCAGGGAGGAAACCCAACACTTAGGGAAAACGTGCAGTGGAGGGGCAGTTGACCCCAGGAATTTGTGGAGCATCCTTGGGCAAAGTCAGACACTTTTCTTATCAACCTGGTCCAAAAATGGAGTAAAAAACCCAAACCCATGACATTCTTTGAAATCTATGAACTGCATCCAGATAAGTCTTCCTATAGACAGGAATTACAATAATAAATAATACATGAACAGTATCTCTGGTGTCTCACAGCCTGTTTCTGAGGGTAGTTTGCATTGGCTTCCAGCTTTGGTGAGAAGCTGGAAGGGGAAATATATGACTGGAGCTTAAATTACGCTCCCTCAGGGAGAAAGCATGGTAGGTTCAGAGCCAAAGCAGGGATGGCTCCATGTCTTCCACCTCGACTCCAGGACAACATCTGTGCTCTGCTGCTCCTCTCTTGGCTCCTGGTTACATCCAGTGTGTCCAGCTGTGGCAGGAGCTGGGCTTCTCCTCAGCACTGTAATGCCTTCGCCCCCCCCCCGAGCTCTGCTTGCAAACAGTTGTTTGTTTGAAAGTCTGCCCTTTGCATTCAGAGCTGTGGACAGTGCAAACCTGCATTTTGATATGTTAATGTGTGGAAACAGAATATTCACAACACTGCTCCCAGCACTTGCACTGCAGACTATCATTAGGTAAATATGAGAAGGACCTTTCCTTTGGAGATGAAGTTGCTTAAATTGTTGCTTGCAAATGATATTCATAGTCTATTTAGTTTGTTTTTTTTCATGAATCATTCATAAACTGATCATAACTTCTGGGAATATATAATTAATCATAATTTTCACTTACCGGTTTGGAATTAAATCCTGCCTATAGGGTGTTTGCAAGCAGTTCACTTGAGCAATTTAGCAAGCACTTGCAGCTGGAGCCTGGGCAGTTGTGTCACAGGACCCTCAGAGGACTGGAACTGTTAAAACTGGAGCCTAACAAACTGTGATTGATGTGGGAAAACACACTTTGCATTCACTGAAAAAATTCTCATAGCAAAAATATTCCCATTAGTGATTCCTAAAGGCTGACCTGAAGCTGGCTGTGTTCTGAGTGAGTCTCATTACCTCTGTTTAGGTGACTTTTCTTCCTCCTCAGTAGAAGAGTGCCCAAGGCCATCCCATACAAAGGCCATCAATGGAGTTCTTGAAAAACCACTGTGAAGGAGTGAAGCCAGGTGTTCTTTTGCTTGGTGGTACTCTGATGTTGGGATGAAAAGTCCTTTCCAGGCAAACTGGAGGTGCTGTGGAGAGAAGAACTGCTAATGAAAGCACTCCATGGACAAGCTGGTAGTACTTAATGGTCTGGGCAAGCTGGAAGTGTTGACTGTAATCTCCTCTCATCTTACTATAAATAGTACAGAAGTTAGGAACAGCTCCATTAAATCCACTGCGAAAAAAACCAGACCCATGCCTTTTGTGTGAAAGACATGTGTAAGATGTAGGTTACAAAAACAATTAAGACAAAGTTTTATTTGAATTATTTAATTTTCTTGTGCACCATTTATAAGTGCCAGAAAATGATTGACAAAATTATCACAATTTATATATAACACCAGAAGCTTTTTGATTTTCTTAATACTTTTTATTAATAAATTAAGGAAAAAAAAATGTAGGCATTTTTGAGTTCATCAATTATAGGGATTCTATTTTATTTGCTACAGCTATGGTATGGTGTATTAGAGATATAGAACAGATTGTCGAGTGCTTTTTTTCTGACTTATAGAATCTATATTGGGACTGTCTGGGAATAGAAAAGTTTGTTTGAATTGCATTCTTTTCCTCTGTCCTGATGTCTTTAAAAATAAGGACTTCTTCAGACATAATTCCTGGTCAAAAATTTAACTTAAACCTGCTAAGTAACTGTAACCTTTCTGTCCCCACACATGATCTTCATTTTCATACTTTTTCATCATGGCATTAAGAGCAAATTTATTGATCTATTCCACTCAGCTATTGGAAAAAAAAAATCTTTGAAGGCTCTATTTGTGAAGGTGCCAAAAAAGAAGGATGCAAATATCAATGGATGAAAGAAATCCAGGGTTGCCATGGCAACACAATTCACACCATGCCTCACCCAGACCTTCTGCACAGGTTTCCATTGAGGCATCCACTCGTTAGCAACAGATTTACCCATTTGGCAGGGAAATGTCACACACTGGAACAACAGCTACATCACAAGGTAAAAATTAAACCCAGATCTTTGTTATCAATAGGTCAGTCTGTATTGTGTCACTGCCTTTTTCAGCAGCTTGGAGAGAGTTACTCATATAGGTAAGTCCTAGGCAAGAGGGGCCACTGAACCCACTCTCCCACTGAAAATTAGAGCAAGGGGAAATCAGTAAAATTAGACTATTTTAATATTTTTTCAGTCATTTTTGAACAAACTGATTCCTTCTCCAAAGTGAGACTTACACATCCCGCCTGAAATCGTTAATTACTAATTAAGCCCTCTGCAAATGTTGGCAAAGAGAGAAGATAAAAGGGGGCCATGGGAAAATAAATATGCTTTGCTAAAAAGGTTTGTTGGTGGAATCATTTCAGAAAAAGGTTTATGTAGCTTAGCCTGGAAATTCAAAAAGGATAATTAAAATGTTCAAGTACTTCTGGATGACTTCCACCACACAGTTCTGCGGTGCTGGGAACCAGCTCTTTGTAGCTACAGAGAAGTCATCTCTGTTAGTGTTGCAAAAGTCAGTTCAAGTCAGGTAGTTTAAATACTTCCTTGTTGTGTGAAATTCTTATCTATAAAAATACCAATGCATTAAGATGAATCTTAAAAATCTTAATTTGCAGCCGATGTATTACCTCTCCTTTTGTTGCGATGTGTCGTTGCCTTTCTGTGGACGGCAGTTCTGCCTGTCAGGAGAAAAAGATCCTTGTCTCATAACTCAGCCTGGCCACAGACTGAAATGTCTCCTCTCCATTAAAAAGCAGGCACAGACACCAGGCACCCCTGGTGAGAAACATCACCTATCCATGGGTTGTCTCCCCGTGAGCAGCTGCTGGCAGTGACGCTCTGGGGAGTGTCCCCAGGCACAGAGCCCCTGCAGAGCCCACCTCCAGCTCCGTCCCACCAGCCCTGCACCCAGCTGTGCATGGCTCTGTGCACACCAGCGCTCTCAGGGACCAACCCATGGCCCCTCAGGCTTTGCAGGCTGGTGCCTGCAGGCTGATCCTGCACTGGGGCAGAGTAATAACTCACTGCTGTCAAGCTGAGCATGGCTGCCTGTCTGTGGCATTGGAAGAATTGGTATTCCACTTGATTTATACCTCCAACCAAGCTAATTAAGCAACAATTCAGGAGGAATCCATCATTGTGACAGACTTGTTGATTAACCATCCCACGAACAAAGTCAAGGGTGTTTGGTAGCCTGAAAAAAAAAAGGTCAATAAGAGAGGAAAGCAATGATTTGGCCATAATACAGTGGTGACTATTATTTCCAAAAGCAACAAGAAGCTTAATACATTTCACAAATACTGGAGCCAACACTGAAAACAAAGGCAGCTCAGATCAGTGGGGTGTTAGATAAAGAGAGAAAACTTCCACATTTAATCTTTGTGTGATTAAGCTATGAAGGCAAACTTTATGGGGACAGTGTCCCTATTAAAACCTTCAGGCCCCTTCATCTGTGTTTGCCAGCTCTGAAATGTGAGTGCAGTCCCCATGAGGTTTCTGGCACTTGTGAAGGCTCTGAAATTCATCCAATTATGATAATATCATCTCTAATTTTTTTGATTAAAATCAGTTCCTAGTCCTCAGGGACACAAGTCTGAAAAGCCCTAAGAGAATCTGCTGTTAGAAATTGAAGAGAAGGACCTCGAACAAATGCTCTATTTTTAAATCTTCATGAGGCTAAAGCCCTCAGGAGGGTAAGATGTGGGCTGAAGCAGATGAGATTAGTGATGCTGAACTCCCTAGCACAGGAGATGGGATATAGAGCTGATGAAATTAGGTAGGATCTAAGCCAACCATTAGCTTTAGAAGGACTTTGGTGCAGAGTGGTGACAGCTGACCCTGCAAAAATAATCTCTGGATGTAATCTTGGAGCCCTGCTGTTTACTGCCCTTCTCCTGAGACCCAAAGGCCCCATGTCTTACCCATGCCTGGCAAAGGCTGTGCCCAAATCTCTGCCTCTGCCAAGATAGACAGAGGAGGAAGTTCTCATGTCTCACCTACAGAGTCTGTTTCCTGAGCATGCAGACTGGATCAAGGCTTTCCCAGGAACCTTGGAGGCTGTGGTTTGATGCCCACACCTCAGTGAATACAGCTTGCTGTTGTAGTATGGGGATCTGGGGGTGTTCATGGCCAGTTTTGGAGCAATTGAACCTCCCTCTCTACTTTTGGCTGTGCCTCAGGTCTCTCACAGAGAAACTGCTGCTGCAATTTATGCAGAATAACTATAACATTTTAAAGGGGAAAAAAAAAAGGTTTATTATTCCATAACCACATGCATGGCTGGAGAGGGGAAGGCTGGGTGAGACCCTGGCTGTGAGCCCAGTGGTCTGTGCACTTTATGGTGTGCACTAATGATTTTTATTTTTGTTTCTTAATCCAATGCATTTCTCAAAGCAGAGAACAGCCATGCCATGCCACAGCAAGTGTCCTGACCATGGGCTGCAGACTCACAGGCCTCTCTCAAGCAGGGGTGCAGCAGTGAAGGATTGGTATTCCAGTGGAAGAATAGCCTGGATGGGTGCCTGGGTACGCTCAGGTCTTGCTGCTGCCCTCAGCAAGATGGTGACCCTTTCTTAAAAGAGGCACTTGTCCTTCTCTGAGTAGGAAGCAGGTGAAATTTCTGCCAGGAGAGACCCCTCCCCATGTTCAGGCACCTCAGCAGGGGCACAAACAAATATTGGGATCGTTTCTCTGGTGGGGGGTGCCAGCTCTATTTGGCACTATCGAGCTTAGCCTTAGCATCTGTCTTTAGGATCTATTTGCTGCAGGGCTGCAGCTGAAACATTTCACTCTTACCTAGCAATTCCTTACACAAAATACCTTAACCTGCAATTTCTGGCTGCACTCCTTGCACCTGGTCCCACCCTGCAATAGCTGTGCCTCTTCAGCCCTTAGGAGGGGGATGCCCAGGTAGTCCCAAAGCACAGCAGCCTCTTCAGAGCAGGCTTCCCAATGCCCCCTGTGTCCCTGCCACCAGCTGTGCCCCGAGTTGTGCTGGGCCAGGTGTCCCCAGCCTGCTGTGGCTCTGGGGTCCATTTCTGCTGCCTGGCAGTGACATCTAGAGGCTACCTGGCCTGAGCTCCCATCTCACTGCTCGAAGCTCTTGGCATGCAGAAACCTGTTCCTCACAAAGCCCCTGGGAAGGGCTGAAGTACTGCAAGGCTTAAATCCAAGTCTTTCCCTTGGCCCTCCTTTTCTAAGCCATCATGGAAAGAATCTTACTTGTAGCACTCCAAGGAAATTTGACATTGTTTCTGGGATACCAAAGGTCAGGGAGAGCCAGCCCATGTCCCACCCCTGAGAGAAGAACTGGTCCATGAAAGGCTGCTGCTGGTTAAATAATACATACAGCTTTCCACCTGAGGAAATATTATTTCCTTGCTTTACATGCCATCTATTAGATTTTATGTCATCCAGCATCAGAGGTAAAGCTGCCACAGAAATGTCTCTGTATCATGGCTGGCTGTGCAAGATGAAAGATTATTGTGCAAACAGTATTATGCACTTAAAAGCAATGCATTCAAGAAAGGGGGAGGAAATATATAATCTCCATAGGCTGAATTATTCATCCAGGTGATGAATGCATCTCCTGAAGCATTCCAAGAATTTGAGCTGAAATAACTACCATGGAGAGAAAGAGGAATACTGTTACCTAGATGAAAGGTACTTGGTATTCAAGAGAATGTGTATTCTCTAAGGTGATATCCCATAGATATTTTGAGTCAGCAGAGCAGATTGCAAACAATCTTCTAGCCTGAAATCAGGGAAAAAACAGCTTAGTGGAGTAGAGCTTTCTCACAATAAAAAATTTTCAGGAATATTGCAGTGAAAAGTGTGAGGAATAGCTCTTGCCCATCCTGTGTCTCATATCCTCTCCTCTCCTCTCCTCTCCTCTTCTCTTCTCTTCTCTTCTCTTCTCTTCTCTTCTCTTCTCTTCTCTTCTCTCCTGGTTGCTACAGAAGTGCCTTGGACAAAGCCTTCCACATCAGGCTGAAGATGTTAGGAAGCCAAAAGGAACAAAATATGCTGTGGTGGACCTGGACATTTTCTTCTGGGTCTGGTTGCCAAGCAGAATTCTCATTAAAGGCAGCAGAAAGAAATTCTGGATTTCTAAATGGTCTTTGCAACACACAGCATTTCAAACTCCTTATTTGGGTGTTGGCTCTGGCCTGGGCAGGGGTTGATATCATTCCTCCTTCCCAAAAGGAGGCCTCAGAAACTCCCTGCTCTTTGGTGGGGCAGGAGGGCAGCAGGTGGCCTGGCTGGAATAAAGAAAGAGGAGCAGTGAGTATGAAGCTGGGCATGGATGGGCCTGGGTACAGGGAAGCAAAGGCAGCACTTTCTGTGCCACTGCAGAACTTCCCTGGTGCAAGCACCAACGCCTCCAGCAAGTGCCTGCACCAGAGGTGAATGCAGAGATGCTCTGGAGAGGTTTGTGTTTTACTGCCCTGGAAAAATCATGAGGCCCGGGAAAGTCACACCAGGCAAACTAGGAGATCTTGGCATACTCCTGTGTGCAGGCCTGGGTCACCACATCCACGGGGAAGCCTGTTTCCTGCAGGCTCTGCTGCTGCTCCTGGTGCTGACAGGGAAAACCTTCTGAGGGCTTGCAAACCCTGTGTCCCTCCAGGCACCAGCAGACAGCTCACCTGACAGCTCCATGCTGACAGATGCTGGGAAGCAGCATCTCTGGCTCAGCTCTTGGAGCAGCTCTACATTAAGTAGTGTTCACTTCATGTGAACAAATCCTGGGAAAGGCAGACATCTGCAACCACTCGGCTCTGCTGCTGAGACATGAAGGCATGGCTTTGCAAGCACCTTGTAGACAGCGGGCTGGGTTTAAAGCCAAATTCAGATTATGGAATAGAAAAAGCCTTTTCACATTAAACCACATTTGTAAAAGTAATTTCTGGGCTTTTGCCCTTGCTGAATTTCACTTCAAGTCCTTATTACTCTCCTTATCCCTGAGGCTGGTCATGTTGTTGGACAGCAGTCACATCCAAGAGGCAGCAGGCAAACAGCTTTGCTTTGTCGAGCTGGAAGTGCCAAGCTGAGGAAGGCAAGGGCCAGAAGCTGCTTACAGAGCTGCTGAAAGGTTCAGGAAGCTGTGGTATCATCACTGAGCCATGAGGGCTGTGCCTTAGGATGTGCCCTCTGTGCTGCCAGGCCGGTGGTGGATTGACACACATTCCCAGTGACCTACATTAGAGGGATTCATGAGTCACATAAAGAAAATAATTTCTCTAATGAGCAGCCTGCTGTTACTGAGATGGGAATTTTGTGTGAGATACTAAGCAAGAGCCTCTGATTATTTGAACATAATGATGTACTTCTAACAGAGCATTAACAAAGAAATAACTGGCATTAGGCATTTATGCAGACATTCATGGCTTTCAAGACACTTTATGGATGAATTGATTCTGTTCAATCAACCAAGGCACAGAAGAATTATTTCCTTCTCTAGCTCCAGAATGAGTCAATAAAAAAGGGAACAGGATTTCCAAAACTCCCTTTTACTTTTGTCTGAACAATAGAAGAGCTTTTAGAGAGGCCTGAGACTCAAGTGTACCTAGTGGTAGAAAGTCAGAGGTAGAAATTTTTAGGTCAGGAACAGATTGTTTCTCTTTTTTGAGGAGATATGCTATGACTTAATGAAGACTTCATTAATCCAGGGATGTGCCATGTCATGCATAATACAGGAGTTCAGATGGATGGAACACAATGTTCTCCTCCAGCACAGGGATCTGAAGTGGTGAGATCTGGGTGGGGATTAGCTCCCAGAGCTAAGCTGGGATCCAGCTGGGGGTGGCTCAGAGGGACATGCCAGCAGAAAGATTGATTTGGCAGCAGAGGATTGCTCTTTAAGACCCAAACCATTCTATGATTTCATGAAAAAAGCACTGAAGGCAGGCAAAACTTTGGCAAGTTGGAATTTCCTGGGAAAAGTATTTGAACAAATAGGTTTTTTCCCATTGAAATGGATAGATTGTGTAAGATCTTCTGAGAAACAACACAGCTAAAAGCCCCCTGTACTGCTGATAAGCAGACACTCCCCTGAGATTTATCTCAATTTGACAGGGGTGTGTGTTTTAACTACTTAATCATTCGATAAAACACTTTATCTCATTTACAGCATATTCACTCCTCTTCAAGCCCTATTTCTCCTGTTCTCACCTCCGGGAATTTTAAACCTAGAAACTTCACCGGAGAAGGCTACTTAGAGAAGGGGTTGTTTGCCCAGCCGCAGGCAGGAGCTCGCCGGTGGGGCAGGAGCTGCTGCCGCAGTTCCAGCCGGGAGCTGCAGATGGCAGGATTGAACTGCAGACTCCTGCCCGACCTGCGCTCTTTGCTCCCTCGCCAGCAAATGCCTCCAGCCGAGGGACAAGCTACACGCAGCACTTTGTGGGTGAGACTGGGAGTACCACGCTCAAAGCTTGCTTTGGAGGTTTTAAGCCACTCTTGAAAAAACATTATTTTCCTCCACAAACCCAGAGCCAATGTTGGTACCACAGGGGTTGCCCTGAAGGCGCTGCACCCACCTCCTTTCACACACAGTGAAAAAACTCCTTTCACACAGTGAAAAAACTCCTTTCACAGGAGTGAAAAAAATGTACAGAGAAAGGCACCAAAGGTAATCAAAGTTTTCTGAGCAGCTTCTGGTTGAGAAATCATTAAGTATATAATGTTATCTTAGTCTGGAGAAGAGCTTCTTACAACAGTGGTAGAGAGCAGGTGCATAAAAAAAGACTGTTCACTGTCCTGTAACAGAAGAACCAGGAGCAGCAGATAAATCACTTTCTGGTGTGTTCAAATAGGCCAGATGAAGTACTGCTTTCCATGCCCTGCTATGGTAGAGCTCATCTCTGAGGTGATGCCAAACCTTTGCCAAACTTTGAAAAGCGATTGGGCAGCTTCATAGAGAGGAATCAAACAGGGGGTACCATACTCAAAGACATCCCCTCCTGTTCATGAGGAAATTAGTTCTAGGCATTAAACCCATCCCAGGGTCTGCTGTTGGAGTCAGAAGACTTTCAGCTGGCCTGATCCAGCACTTTGGAGGCCCTGGCCTGGATCCAGTTTAGGGGATGCAGTGAGCTGCTCAGCTTTCAATTTCAGAAATCCTTTCCCAGGACAAAACCAGAGTTGTGACCCAGCTACATTGCATGAGCTCTGAGGCTACAAGATCAGAAAATGTACTTCTAAAAAATATATCTCTCTCTGACCTCTAAGTGAGTTTTGAAGGGAGGGAAGGTGGGATTCCTGGGTCAGGGTTTCCAAAGGCATGGGAGGGCAGCATTGCATTGTGTCCTTAAGCCTCTGTACTGAACCAGTAGGGAAAGGCAGGGTGAGTTCCTGGTGCTTAGCCTGTTGAGCTGCAAAGTGCTACAGAATTATAGAATCATTTAAGCTGAAAAAGACGTTTAAGGTCTTTGAGTCCAGCTGTTAACCCAGTGTCCCTAAGTGCCACATCTACATGTCTAAATACCCCCAGGGACAGAGACTCAACCACCTTCTTGGGCAGCCTGTTCCAGTGCTTGGCAACCCTTTTGGTAAAGAAATTTTCCCTTTTGGTAAAGCAAGTTCCATGGAAAGGTTTGCCAAGCATTGGAACTGACTGCCCAGGGAAGTGGTGGGGTCACCACCCCTAACAGTATTTAGAAGACAGGTGCAGTGGTGAGAGTGACATTACAAGGGAAATGGAGCATGTGCTGATGTAAGATCGTTTGCTAGATTGTTTGGAGTCTTTTTATTTTCGACTGACCAATGAACAGGACTATCAGGGTGGGAAAATCTGCTGCTTGTTGGTTGATAACAAAGGGAAAAGAATATTCCATGTTTCTGATCACCTGTGCTTGGTGAAGTTATGCTGGCAGAATAAGTTCTTCCTCACTTTTTGTAGCTAAATGAAGAAAAGTAATTTGGTAACTGACAGGCCAGAAAGAAAGAAAGAACAAGTCTGATCTTTGCTTATGCCCTGCCATGGCTTGCTGCTGTGGCAGGGGACAGGGAGAAGGCACCTACCTCAATGCTGGCCTTGGCTTTCCACACTAGAAAAGGGTCAGCTAGGCCCAAAGCAGCATCCAAGCAAACACTGACCAGTGCAGGTAAGGATGTTGGGATTTTTCCCTCAGCAGCATACCCTATCCTCTTTCCGGATCCTTGGTAATTTCCATGTCCAGTGCCTGATTTCCCCTTACCCTAAATTTACTCAAGGTCTGGCTAGAATTCTTTGCTGGGGTGAGGGAGCATGAGGGAGTTTATTAGACTATTTTTCCATAATTACATTAGCCTGTGGTTTGCCCTCTAATCTGCCTTTTCCCAAACCTCATGCAATCATGCTGGAATCTATTTATGGCTGCATGTGCAGGGAGGGCCCTGAGGAGGCAGCTGGGCACGTGTGTGTGTGTGTGTCCGTGCACATGTGTCCAGGGGTGAAAGCACAGCTCTTGGCATGGCACATCCTGGGCAGTGGCAGCCTCCAGCCCTCGCTGGGCTGAACTTTGCCTCTGCATGGCAGTGGCTCCAATCCCAAGCAATTTTGTGGAGCTGCTGTGTGCCAGAGTCATCTGTTCTGCTTCAGAAAAAGGCTGAGCAAAGGGCTTTCTCCACTATTTGTTCAGACCTATCTCAGAGGGTGAGGTAAACCAACAGAAGAAGAGGTAAGGCAAGGCCTGGTGATGGCTGTGACCTGGGCTGTTCTCTACTGCTCCATCACAGCAGAGTCACTGTCACACTGACAGGACCCACCTCCAGGAGCTTGCTGCTCCAAGAAAAGATACAGCCATTTGGCTTCATCACTTCCAGCAGGAAGGTTTTGCAGCTGTGAAGACAAGCTGTGGCTTGGGAATCTCTGCCCCTTGCCCTGCCTCCATGTGTGACAGCCTCCTGCCTCCTGTGACATCCTCCCAGGGCCCAGGGATGCTCAGCTGCATGAGCTGAGTGGCTGCTTCAAGTTGGTGGGCATCCCACTCCGAGATTAGCAGTGCTTCAGGCAGGGAAGTCAGCCCTAGGGGGGTTCTTTTTCCTGGGAGGTCTCTCATCTATTCCTGGACCAACCCCAAAGACTTTTTGCACAAGAGCACACGGCCCTTGACCATGCAGTTTTCCTCGGATTGTGATGATGTTGAGCAAAGATCAGTGCAGTGCCCTGCTGATCCCCTGCTCTGTGCCTCCCACAGGGACTGTTTCTTCCATCCTGAAGAGATCTGCTCCTGCTTTCCCTCTCTATCTGCAGTCCCATCAGTCCAAGAGCAAACACACCAGAAAGCTTGAGGTGAACTTGCTCGCAAGAACAATAACCTGCAGGGTTGAGGCTTTGGCTGCTGGTACACAGTGTTTGGCTTCACAGATGTTTCTGTGGGGTTTTGTTTTGTTTTATTTTTCCAGGAAAACCAGAGGAACTAGATGACATGGGAGATGGGGATCTCAGCATAAATTCTGTTACAGGCATTACAGTAAGCAGCCCTCCAGCACTTGAGCTGGATCATAAATTTTGTTTAGGGGTAAAAAAGAAGCACAGAAAAAAATCAGTCAGTGGAGAGGGTGTAACAACCTTTGCCCTGAAACATGCTGGAGTGTTTTTGAGCAGTGTAATGAAAATTCTCCAAACAGCAAGCCAGTGGAAGAGCCACAGTTAGAGATGCCCTGAGACCCAGTTAGCTTAACTCCTTTATTGATCTTCCCTGGAAATGAAGTACCACAGCAGAGAAGGGAACAAAAAATAAACAGGAGAGACTTTGAACACATGAAAGCTGGGATGACAGTTTTAGGGAAGACATCTCAATGGAAGCACAGTGCCCAATTCCCCTGGCTTTTGGCCAACAAATCCACTTTTTTGGCACTGAATCAGGAGGTTGTAGAGACTCCTTGTCTTCCCAGGAAGGAGCATGTCAGGCATCAGTTGAAGTGGGAGGAGCTGCATGTGAGTGCCAGACAGGACACTGAGGGCTGGACTTCAGTTCTTGGGAGACTGGGTCCTTTACAAGGCAAACCAGTTAGCACCACACCTTCACATTAACTCTGGTCTGTGCTAGACTGGGACTACTTTCTTATTTGGCACCTGTCTCCAAATACAGACTTTGAAATTCTAAGGAAAGTTGCCCACTGTGCTCTGCTGAGATTCCAAACTGTGCCAGCCCCAGGTCAGAGGCGTCGCCATTGCCAGGTGGAAGCAGACAAGGAGAGACCTCAGCCTGAACACTTCCCTGCTGCTGCTTGTCCTCTGCCTCTGGGTCCCCAAGGCTTTGCTGAAGGAAGCAGTGGCATCTCTTTGCTCCAGAAGAAGTAACACTGAGTGGCACAAAAATGTGCTGCACCTCTTTTTGAATTGCACAGCTGCAGCTTTGCATTTTTGAAGGTTTAGCGCCTAGGGAATAGGAAATGTCAATATTACCATATAGTTTTCCTTGGGTGATACAAAATCCTCCAGCTGTCAGGTTAATTTAAAGCCAAAAAGGAAATCAAGTTTAATCACAATTTTGTGATCATTTTTGCTTCTCACAGGAAAAGTTCCCCTGGCTATGCTAAAAAGATGTTCAATGTTTCAAGGACATTGATTTGTTAGAGAAAATCTTGCATTCCTTGAGCTGAACATCTCCCTGAGCAAGGGAGGAAGGCATATCCCAGGATCAGGAATGAGGATCTGCTTGAAATAAATGCATTTCAAGTTTCTATTTAAGATCAAGAAACTGCTCTTGGCTTTTTGGTGGCCTTCAGACAAGCTAATGAGCACCTTTGGGAAATGCACCTTCTGAAATTACCAGCAAGGCACCCCAGCTCCTACACCCAGCCTAGAGCAGCACCTGTCCTGGGGTGCTATAAGCCCTCCAGAGGCACCATCACCCATCATTCCCATCACGCCTTCTTTGCATCTGGTCTGGAACCCTTGGGAACCAGCCCCAGGAAAGGGCTTTCCATTCCCCATTCCAGTTTGAAGGGAAGAGTAAGTAAAGGAGCAGGGAGATTTGGAACAGGGAGATTTGAAACAGGGAAGGGGGAGAAGATACTTGCCAGGGGAAGAGCCAGAAGAAATTCCAAGGAAGTGTGAGATTTAGAGGGCCAAAGGCCTTGACCACCATCAGCAAGAGGAACCCAGCATACCACTGCTCAGGAGGGGCAGGGCTGTGAGTCTGCAGGGTGGAGGGCAAAGGAATGGAAAGGACTGGAGAGGACATTGATTTTCTTAGAGGAAAAAGTGAGCAAGAATGACCTCAATGGAAAAATATTTTCTCCCTCTCTCCCCTTCTGTCTCACGGACAAATATAGCCCTACACGTTATGCAAAGGCAGTGTTCAAGCATGCTTGGAATGAGCAACTTGGGAGGCAAATTGCTACCACTTGTCCTCACTCTTGGTTTTTTGCTTTTATTTCTTTTTCTTGCTTTGTCTTCTCCCCTCCAGTGTGGTCCAGCCTTGACAGCTTCCACAAAGCCACCTCAGAGCAAGCCCCTTGGACAGAGGGGTGTCCAGGGGACAGCTGTCAGCAACCACAGTGACAACAACCACTGGTGATCACAAAATGACCTGAGAGGAAAAATGGATTGAACCAGGGCTGTGTGGGTTAAGGAAATGAGAAATGGTTGGACTGAATAACGGAAAGGTCTTTCCAACAGGAACAAAATGCTGGATGGTGAGTAGGTCTTTCCAACAGTAAGGAATGCCTGGAGAACTTGCCAACACCCATCCCAGGCCATCCTTAGGAGACATGTCAGCAATACCTGTCCAGAAAGGCAGAGGCACAGGCAGTCATTCCCCCTGACAGTCTCACTGCTCAGCAGCAGCCCAGACCATTTCCTAGCTTCCCTATTTCTGCATAATTTCTTTCTCTTTCACTATGAACATTACAGAACATTTCTGCTGGGATTCAAAAGGCTGCCAAGTGCCTTTAGCTGTTTCCATCATCTCCTGTTTTCCCAGCCCCAGCTGTGTTTTACCTGGAGGCTGCAGCTCCCATGGACCTGCTCTGCTCCAGTGGCTTCACTGCTGCTTGTCCTTGGTTTTGTCCTCGTCAGGAGCCTCTGAGGGGCTGGAGGGGCCCTGTGACCCACTCTGCCCCACAGCTGGTGCCAGCCCCAGCTCACACCAACATTCCATGGGGAAAGCAGCACAGGAAACACCCAGGGCCACCTCTGAACAAGGCTCCCATCCTGTGGTTATCCCTGCTTGTGTTTCACTTATGGGGCTGAAAATTTCAGCTTTCTGGTGAAACACAGGATTGCTCAGAAAAATCCAAATGCAGGGGTGACAGGCTGCACACCCATGGTTGCTCCAGGGACAAGGAGAAGGAAGACCCAGGCTTGAGTGCAAAGCAGAAGTCCTGCCTTACATTATCAGCAACAACTACAACCTGCCCTATCCTTCTCCTCTATGGCTGATAGAAAGAAGCTCCTGGGCCTTGAATCGAGCTCTGCAGCCAAACCTTAGGCTGAGCAGATCAGGACACTTTTGCTACCCTCCCCTGCCCCCACAGGCCCAGGACAGAGATGGGTTTTGCAGCCCAGGGTCTCCCAGGACAGGGAGGCAGGGCTGGGAAGATCCAGAAATAAGTTGCCAAGGGGCCCTACAAGAAAGCTGGAGAGGGATTTTTTCACAAGGGTTGCTTGCAATACGAGGGTATGTAGCAACAGGACAAGGAGGAATGTCTTTCAACTGATAGAGGGGAGGTTTAGGTTAGATATTAGGAAGAAATTCTTTACTCTGAGGGAGGTAAGGCACTGCAACAGGCTATCCACAGAAGCTGTGGATGCCCCATCCCTGGAGATATTCAAGCAGCAATACCAATATCAATAACAGCAACATCAATGACAGTGTCTTCCTTCCAAGTGCCAGAATGATCCTCATGCATTTATGAGAAAAAAAAAGAAACAAAAATGAAGAATTCAATCTTCTTCAGCCTCAAACTGTGAGATAGCTGGAAAGAGGCACAGATATCCTGAATCCCCTCAGGATTGTGTGAAGGAGTCAGACAACATCTGCAGGGCTGTCTCTAGGATGTGTTGCCCTTCCCGAGAGGGAAATGGCAAGAAGTACAGCCTAGGAGCTGTAGTCACCCCCATGGGCAATGCCATGTCCAGCACAGATGGTGAGAGCTGGTGGCTTGGCAGTGCAGAGGTAAGAGCAGCCTCTGTCTGCCATTGTCCCAGGTTGCATTCCCTCTTTTCTTGAACAAGCTTGATGTTGAGAGCATGGAAAAGGTCTCCTCCACAATGCTAGTTGTGTCTGATTTCCAGGAAATCAATCAAATGGGACAAAACTAAAGCAAACAGATCAATCTGCAAACAGAGTGATTTTTCTCAGTCTTTCATAAACAAAAAAATAAAAGGAACAATTTTTCCCTTTCCTCAAAAAACCCCCCTGCAAATGTCATCTGCCAGCACTGTAATATCCACTCCCGGGAGGGAGGCAGACTGGTCCTGCTCCCAGATTTTCTGTAAATGGGCTGGGAACCAAGGCAATTAGGCAGAAGGTAATAAACCATTCACCCAAACACAACAGCCAGCAGAAGAGGGGCTGTAAACAAGTCAAGCTTTCTTACCTCCTTGGAGTTTTGTGATACACCTCCCAAGGCAGGTTTTATGCCTTGTAAGAAGCCTGAGCATGAGGTGGTATTTGCCCATCTAAGGAGTAATTTGTGTTTGCAGAGTATTAAAAATACTAAAATTCTCCAAGACTCATGGAGTTTTTGGATGTAGCCTGCAAGAATTGGTTGAATACTGGGGGCTGGCATCAAGCTGGTTTGCAAACAAATTTTTGTTTCCAGTCCTTGCTGGTGCAATGCCTGCACTACTTTGGCACTGTTAAGACAGAGGATAAGCTCTTCCTCATGATGGCTCTGCTAAAACCGACCTTCATCCCTGTTCTTACTGCAAATGTTCTCCAAACACTGTGGTTGTGGCAGG
Organism: Anthoscopus minutus; assembly: GCA_013399455.1. Lineage (NCBI taxonomy): Eukaryota > Metazoa > Chordata > Aves > Passeriformes > Paridae > Anthoscopus > Anthoscopus minutus. The sequence goes on along the minus strand of VWYI01036689.1, from coordinate 52,664 downwards.
CCCATGGTGGGAGGCAGAGGAGAAGTGAAGGGGGATCCTGACAGGACCCAAACCCTTCCTTGTGGCCTCATGTTGGAGACCTGCTGGTGGCCAAGGCTGTATGCAAGCAAGGAAAGCTGCAGGGACAGACCTCCCACTGCCAGATGGATGCAGGTTTGGCCAGAGAGGTGCCATCCAGGCACCTCCAAAGCGTTCATAAGCATCAGTACAGCCTCCCAAGGGATAACAAATCTATCGTCCTCTACCACATTGTTTCCAGGTGTTTGAGAGCCTTGATGGAAAAGCTGTCTTTCTCACAGAAATGCCACCTCTTTGGCAACAAAGAAGTCAGTTTTCAGCCAAAAAAGTTGCACTGGGGAGAAAATGCTGCTATGTGAGCAAGCCAAGTATCCCAGCCTGAGTGATACAGCCTCGGGCCTGGGGCATCAGTGTGAGTGAAGCTGGAGGTACTGCCCCAGGTGAATATCTTCAAAGAAATTACTTGACCAAATGGGACAGGACAGGACAGGACAGGATGGAAAAGAAATAATAAATGCAGTGGGTTTAATATACAAAAGGAAAAGAGAAAAAATTTTAAAAAATAAAGTGAGAAAGGGAGACTCTCCATTTATGAATTATTGGAAAGGCAGGTGATGGATAAGGGATGAGAGGAGGAGGAACTGTGCTATCAAGGTCTATGACACTGAAGAGGCTTTTTAAAAGCCTCCCACAGCCTCTCCTAGGCACGTGTTTTAAAAGACAACAGTAATTTTGTTTAGTTTGGTGCTTCCACAGCACATGACAAGCAGGCATCTAGAAAGGATCTTTTGATTTTTGCTCCAGAAACACAGGTTTCCCAGAATGAAATTTCTGTGTGATGATAATCCCCAACAAATATAAAACCCACCAGATTCCAGAAGGGGCTGCTTCAGGGCAAGAGTTAACTGTTTGACCACTGGGACTGACTGCCTGTCTGGCATCAGCCCTTGGGAACTCATGTCCGAGTGACCTGGGGAAAACCACCACCAATTTGGGATGCTCATTTTCCAGGTTCTGTACAATTGGTACTGGCAAATGAATAAAGTCTTTGTTGAAGTAATTTTTTTCCTTCTGTGAGCAGACACAGTATAAAACATGGTTTTGAGTGAAAAGCCTGAAGCCAAATAGTGATGGATTACTTTTTTACTACCATTGATCATGTGGAAGAGCTGTATGGAGACTGCTGTCTCTAAAAAACACCCTGCATGTTTGAGAAGTGATCTATATGGCCATTCCATCTGTCTTTGGGGTGATTAAAGCCTTCAGCTCAATTTCCTTAGATTCCTTCATCTGCATCTCCTGGACCTGATGATGAGAAACTGGGAAACAAATCTCTTCTGGATCTTCTGAAGCACTTCACTGCAGAACTGGCAGTGCCAGATTGATGAAACCTGACAGTAATATTTTTAATTTATTATTTATTATGTTATTTACTTATTTATTCATAATGATTGGCCCTTCTTAGATTTTGGAACTATTGGGACATGCATGGATTTCCTGGCTGAGCCAGGGGACTTTTTTCCCTTATACTCCACTTCTCCCAAACCACTGAGGGCATTGTCTGCTCATGAATGATGGCATGGATGACATAATTTGCTGAGTGCCCACTCTTCTTACCCCACAGAGCACAAAAAGGCACAAGCAGGAGTCTTTGAGCAGGAAGTCTTTATCTCCACCCTTCTCCCAGCAAGGGTGAGTGGCTGGCTGAGGTGGTCCTGGCCTCCCCCAAGACTGCCCTCTCACTCTCTGTTACATTGGTAATGCAGATTCTGACCCATTAAAGGCTTGCTGCTCCTTCCCTCTTTCAGATTGTTTCTCATTGCTTCTCTCCTTGAGCTATATGGAGCATCACCAGAAGTATTTCATCATTTCCATTGATCTATGTAGGACAAACAAAGGGCTAAGCAGGCAGAAATGGATAGTTCAGCAGATCTGGAAGGACTTGCTGCATGATGTTGACTCTCCAGCTCTAATTCAGCTTCCCCTGCTTTGTACTGTTGCTCTTTATTCCCAAATGAGATTCCAGCTGATGTTCACCACAGGGGTCCACATGATTGAACCCACCATAGAGATGCCAGACCAAAGCTCCCCCTGTCAGCCTGGGATTCTTTCTCACCCTTACCAGGACAATGGAGGAGTCTGAGGAGCTTTGCTTTTCCTACAAGACCTGTTCTGTCTAATTTGCACATGAGTGGGTTATGGCCCTTGGCACTCCTCTCCAAGCACATTTCCCTGGCTGCTTTGTGCTGTGGCTCACAGGAACTGCCTCCCCGTGATCTGCAGCAGAGCAGAGCTGTCCAAAAGTCCAAACACTTTGTGCTAATTGAATTAACACCTTCCACTAAGGCCATTGGCTATCAAAGTGCTAATTTCCTTCCTGAGGCTGAAGGCTAGATTTTCCAAAGCAATTTTCCAAAGCAAGGAGGCAACTGATGCAACATGAGCTTCTAATGAGTTACCTATTGCATCTTACCTGGGTACTCATTGTCACTGAACTGAGACTCATTTAGGAGACACCTCTGGCATCTGGAGATCCTGATTTGGCCATCACCAGAGACTGAAGTCACACTATCACTGTAAAGATATTTTTCAGCTCCATATAAAAAACCACACCCTTAAGCCAGAAGGATGTTGCAAGCATTTTCCATTTCACATCGTGTACAGAGATTTAGTGTGACTGTGAACAAGGATTTAGTCTTGCTGTACTACAGATGACCCATGAAACAGCTAATGGGTCAGTCAGGTCTGCAGGTACCTGGTCTGCACAAAAATCATGCCTACAGCTTTCCCTTACAGCTCTAATATGCTGTCATGTTGTGAAAGAATCAGATTTGTTTACAGCTGCTTCATGCCCAAAAATATTGTACCTTTGACAAGACTAATGCAAAAATCAAGAGGGATAGCTTGAGACAAAATCACTTAAAGGCATCTTTGTGTCTCCCGAAGTCTGTATTACACAGAGCAGTTAGAGTAAGTACAAGATTAAGTACTATCAAGCCTCTAAAATCAAGCTGTGCACATTAGTGCCCCTGAGCAAGACAGCATCCGGGATGAGGGCTCTCAGAGCAGATAATCTCAGCCCCTTCCCCTCAGTGCACACACAAAACAACATCCTCATCATTCTGATGTCATGGCACGCCCAACTGGTGAAAAACCCCGACTGAAACCGCCACAAATCTCTCAGACACATCGGAGGAGTGCAGCCAGCAGAGGAAGCCAGCACACAGCTCACATCAGCCTGCATCAGGTTGCTACGCAACCAGGAAATCTGCACGTGTTGCCATGACGATGCCACTTCATCATCATTCAGTGCACAGTTCTGAGGAGTGCAGCCAGTCCTCCCTGCGCACATTCCAGGACAGAAAAACGTGGGATCAAGCAGGAGCTCAGCACCGCGGCGGGCAGGGAGTGCTGCAGTCAGAGCCTCTCACTCGGGCCAGGCACGCAGAGCTGCTGGGAGAGGTCTTTAACCTTCTCCTCTTGATACTTTGTGGTTCAGCATTTTCCTCTGGTGTTTCTCAGATGATGCCATGTCTGATATCTGTGACAGCCACGCACAGCATACTGATGGGCATCACACTCTGGGGGAGGTGGCAGCATCCTTCTACCCTCGCCACTGCCAGGGAATGGCAGAAGCCAGGGGAAGCTCCTAAGGGAGGGTACATACCTCAATATCCCATCTGGGAAGGGAGAGAGCTGCTGGTGTGTCACTGACAGCACATGCTGCTTCCCAGGCTCTCACAGCAATAGTATGACTACTACCGTGTGTGATGTTCGTGGTGAATAGCACCAGAAATACTATGGTGACAATGTTAAAGACAACTGGAATGCCACAGGATGCCTCATTTACCCAGGAAGGATGAGCAAGCAGGAGCTTGTGTAGGTAACCTTAGCTTGGTGTCACTGATAGACTGGGATCTTTCAGGACACTTCCAACCCAAACCATCCCGTGATTCTATGCTCCTGCAGTGTTGAGCTCCTCAGAAATGGGAAGAGAAGAAAAGGCTTTGAAAAGAAGGAAATCAGGCACATTGTAAATCAGGCCTCAATATTGAGACCACAGGTCAGCAAAAGCTGACACCAACAACCACATTGCAGCAAGAGGAAAGGAATGGTTCTGAACACAGCCTCTGCCCCACTCTGGAAAATAACCACTGTGGTTATCAATCAACTTTACTGCCCTGCTCCACACTCACCTTCTGCCATGGGAACCACTGCTCATTTGCAAGAACCAGCTGCCAATGCCCCAAGCACTGCAGATTATGGAAAGGTTTTAGAGAGGAAAATCTTGCCAGGCAGGTGGAATAGTCAGTTCTGGCCCCAAAACCACTTGAGGGATCACAACTGTTTTTTGACCACTAGGCAGATGAAATGACAGATGACTTCAAGCTGTCAGGTGAGTTATTCACAGGTGGCATGGGATCAGCCCTGACAGATAAAACATAACAGAGAAGAAGTCCTAGATAAAGACACAACTGGAGAGGAGGATCTGATACAAGCCACTCTGAGGAGATGCTCAAAAATGAGATTGCAGCCCAGTGTGATGGAAGAAGGGGCAGCTGGTGTTGGACACTATGGGAAGTGTTCCCTGCACACTGGGATACAAGGGAGAAGGTCAGCCCTGAGGTGGTGGGGCTGATGGTTCCTCTCTGCAAAGTCAATCACCTCACTACAGCTGGTAGACTGATTTCAAGACTGACTTTTCTGGTTTGAGCAACAAGAAGCCCTTTTCTTTCCTCTTCTCAGACATGATCTAGGCATAGCTGAATCCAATGTAAACTTGGCCAGATTAAAAACCAGAAACTGGACATGCAGGAACTTCCTATGAATTCAGGTGTGAAGGCTGCCTGGATGTCTCCAGAAGCCCTTCCAGCCTCCTGCCTGCCTGCCTGCCTGCCCTGCTCTGGCTGCCTGTGCCTGAGACCAACTCATCACAGTCGACAGGCATCAATACAGAGGCTTTTCAGCCAGGTTTGGACAACACCAGACACATTTCCTTCTCTGAATGCTAAGTATATGCTGCAGGTTGTATTCAGGGTTGAAGAGCTGAAGCGCTGAGAGCAGAAACAGAATACTCTGTTTCATTTAGTCTGAATACCAATCCTGCTCATTGCTACTCTGATTCCAGAGCATGGTGTCCTGGCAATGAAATATCAAATCCAACCCTTGCTCTGTCTTCATGGGTTTTGCCTAGGTATCCAGCAAAATGTTTGTTCTCTTGCTTTCCTTTTTTTAAATTTAGGTTTGCAATGTCAGACTATGTGGTAAACACATCCATAGGAACAATATCAAGAAAATGGAAAAATTCAGATTCTTTGCTAGTCTGTTCATGCTTGGAGCAGCAGCATCCAGGGTTTGGGTTGGAAAATAACCTTTACATTTCATTTAATAACTGCTATCAAAATCCTTTCTGAACCCTAATGTAATTATTTTTTCTCTTTCCCATTTTCCACATCCATCTGAGGGAGGAATGACAAAATATTGTCATTATGTGTCCTTCATGTCTCTGTGCAATTCTTTGTAATTTAGCTGGTATTTGACTCAGCCATTTGAAAGAGCAGATTGTACCACCACATATCCAGGCAGCTCCTTTCTCAGTGAAGGCAAAGAAGATTGCTGGCACCACACAAAAGGTCCTGTGTTTTGCTTTCAATGTATGTTTTCACCTTTGTGCTCTGCAGCTTTTCAAAATGACCAGACTCACCCAACCAGCACAGATCTATTTTCTTCTTTTTCTTCTTCTTCTTCTTCTTCTTCTTCTTCTTCTTCTTCTTCCTTCTTTCTTCATCTCTTTTATTTTTCCTTTTTTTTCCCAATGGGAGGTTATGTTTACATTTCCTTTGGACATCCCCTGAGACTGATTGCAAGGGGAGGCAAGACTTTGTGCCTCATCAGTGCCCCAAATGTCAAGCTATACCTTTGATCCTTAGAGTCACAGTTGTGGTGACACAGGTCACAGGCAAGTGACCCTGTCCCTTTCCACAGGGAAAGTTAATGTTGTTCCTTCTTTCCTACTGTGAGGAAAGACATGGGGGAAAGCCCCTTTTGTTTCAAGCCTAACAGTTAGTTCAGAGTTACCTTAGGACAACAGGGGCTTTGCCCAGGGTGATCTTGAGAGTGATTTTATCTCATTTCTTGTTTCACAGTCACAACAGAGATGAAAAAATAGTCAATGGACCTATGGGAAGGAGTGTTTTGCTCCCATACCAGGCCAGGTAGAAGCTGGTCAGAGCAAAGGTTTGCACAGCCCATTACCGAAAAGGGGCTCTTGGGAGAATAATAAAATTAGAGCAAAACCACAAGGGTTCTTATTCACAAACCTTAAAATCTCCAGCAGGATGGTATTGAGGAGCTTGGCCCCAGAGACATTTTCTGGGCCTCCAAAGGGTCTTCTCCTGTCAACATGCCTGCTTGTCCCCTGGACCCTGCTTTTTTTCTCACCACACAAAGGCCCAGCTCATTGCTGCTGAGGCCCCACAACCACAAGCGGCACACAGAGCAGAGCTCCAGCTGGAGAGACATGGGGAGAGCCCTGCCACATGTGACTGCTGCCACTGCCCCCCTCCTCATCTCCTGCCAGCCCCCATCCATATTGAATTCCTTCCTGGCCCCAAAACAGTGCCAGAGTGGAGGGACAACTTTCTGTTTCTTTGTCATTCAGGTCCCAAGTGCTCAAGCGAGAATAAAATGGTGACTGTGGGGTAGTGGGCAAGGGCATGGAGAGGGAGCCACAGAAATGGCTTTCAACAGCTGGCAGGGAATAAAAAATAGCTCTGCTGGTGCATGGCTATAAAAAGGTTTATATGCTGCACTTTGAAGGAGAAAATTGACTCCATTACAGTCAAGTGGCTCAGTGCCTTCAGCTGTGTCTGGACACTTCTGATTCTCAAGGAAATTGTTCTGATGCCTTTTGTCAAGCTCCTTTAGCAGAGCCATGCAGTGCATGTGCTCAGGCACCTGCTCTTCACACCACTGCCTTCTCTGTGCCCACTGGACCTGTGGCACTGCATCCAAACTGCATCCAAAGTCTCCAATCTTCCCTTGGTCCTACTAATGCTTTCCCATGTGCTTTCGAGCCCATGGTCCCTCCCATCATAGAATCTTCTTTGTCTCTGGCAGCGACAGTCTTTTGTATGTGCTGGGCTGGATTTCTGACTGCAGATGCCCCTGGCAGCCAGAAAAGTGCACTCCTACCAACCATTGTTGGGTTTTGGCTTCATGTCCCTATCAGAGATCCTCCTCCTCACCTCCTTCCCACAGTGTGGCCCAGGGAGTGCTATCCCCAGCTCCTCTGAGGTTTGGGAGATGTGAGACTCATGTCTCATTGGGACTGTGCCCATGCTCCCAGCTGGCACCAGTGGTACTGTGCACCATTTTTCTGTGGAAACACTCACCTGGGTGAGGACCCTGGCATCAGCTGTGCTGCAGAGCTGTGAATTCCATGGTGCTTTTCCCCAGTCTTGAAGCATCCATTTCTCTGATGAGCTATGGGGACATCAGCAAGTGCCAGCTCTCTCCAGTGGGCCCACTCACGCCCATGGCAGCCCTGAGAGGGCATTGCTGTTGCTGGATCTGGACATTTTTGAGACAAGAAGAAAACTAGCTTTATCAGGATTTGTCAGATTGGACTTGGGATAGGGGGTTCATCTTCCAACGACTTTGACAAGAGCTACGTGGGTTAATTGCTGCCAAGAATTTAGCCAGGTGTTCAAGTCTCATATGAAAGCCCAGGGTTTAAAGCAATTTTTGGCTTTGAAATATCCTGTGTGTTGGCTGCTTCTGCCTCAGTTAATGTTTTGTTACAGTCACACAAGCTTTAGATGTAGGAGCTTTTCTGGCACGGCCCTATTCCCTGTGGGGAACCCACATGCTGATGTTGCCCTGCACGGGTTCAGCCTATCAAGCTGCTAACAGGGCACAATGGGTGATGGAGAATGAAGTTTTCATCTTCATTTTGGAGCAGCAGCCCCTGCAAGCAGATGTAGCCAAATGACGCTGACATTTAAAGCAACTCCCAAGATTACATTATGGAGATTATATTTAATACGGATGGCCAAATCTTTCAAACAAAATCAATGTTCTTTTACTTAATAATACCCATGCCACATCTTAATGAAGGCTCCTCCAGCCCAAGGCCCCATTTTTCTGCCGTCATTTGGTTGCATGACATCGCTGACTGCATCAGATGGTGCATAATGCTATTTTCATCCCTTTCTATTGGATTTTATGCATTCCCATCCTTGATTTGTCAATTGCCGGATCAATTAATCAAGGGACTCTTAGGGGAGAAACATTTTTATTACTGAGAAGGAAGGGGAATTCATTTAAATTCTGCATCTTCCTGCAGCATCCAACATCTATTATTAACTCTCCCCACTGGGCACGGAGAGGAGGACAAAGGATCTACAGACAGATCTGTGGCCATCTGAGTTATTTGCAGAAATAAAAACCATGCTGGGCTGATCCTCGGTCTGCCCCTTGGTTTTCACACTGGGAGAGGCACCCAGGCAGCACCCCTGAGCCAGGGAAGCCTGAGGGTCCTGCAGCAGGTCCAAACAGGCTGTGTTGTATCCTGAACTGCAGTTACAACATCTGTGACTGAGAAGAGAGAGACACTTGTCATCCCAGTAAATTCACTTTAATTAATGATGCCTGAAGATATTTAGTCGAGATAGGAGCTGTACTAAAACTTTGTGCAATTACAGAGCCCAGCACCAGCCTTGTGAAAGCTGGGAGGAAAACCCAGTTAATTTATGTGTCAGCTGGTGCCTGTCTCAGGGTGAAGTGAACCTCAGCAGGGACTCCTGAGCATCTTTGTCAAGCTGTAAATTTGCTGCAGGCCCAGCTCTAGCCTGTTCTAGAAAGAAGACTCTTGGCCCTAAACAACCACCAGTGACCATGTTTTCTCCTGTTACCTCTCTCAGGTGTGATTCCTGATTTCCCATCACTGGGTTCATCAGAATGTTTCACATTTGATGAGGATGAAAGGGACTCCCTCTTTCCAAATGCCAATCTTTGCATGATCTCTCCCAAAATACAAGGTGGCCTTCCCCCTGCGAGACACTGTAGCAAGGTTGGTGGCTGGAGAAACCAGCTGGGAGTTAATTCCAGCTAAAACACAAGATTCACACATGGAGTCAAACACTTCTCAAATTCTGGCCATTTAAGGACACATCAGACACATCAGTCTGACCTGGACAGAGAGCTGCATCAATATCCCTGCATGATAGATCCCTCCTTTCAAATCTTCTCTATCTGGGGGTCAGTTGGCACCCAAAGTGCCCCATGGACGCCTACCTCCTCACACTCAGCTGACCAATGGCTGGTAGTCCTTCTGCTCTGGCAACATCCTCCCTCGGGGTCTGTGCTACGGAGATTAAAAATAAATTAAGAAAAAGGATTATTTAAATTGTGTCTCGGAAGAGGAATATGAAATTGCACAAGCCATAATCCAGTTTGCCACTTTTCCATCTCAATAACCCCCTGTAAAAAACCATTATTATTGTTTGTCCATATAAATTCTGGTGGGGCTGGGATAAACTCCATCCTCGCAGCCACCTGTCCCCATATTGCAGTAGAAGGGCACAAGCTCACCATTCCTTTGGGTTCCTGACAGCCCTTCTCCCCACCCCACAGGAAGGAGACCCCCTCATATTTTGCAGCCACAGGGAGCTGAGTCCAGCTGTGGGCACACCAGGCATCTGGATCTCCCTTGCTTTTGGGGCCTGTCAGATTTATTTGATTATCAGTGGTTATTTAATGAAGATATGTGGAGCTGCTGGGATTGCAGGTAAATGATAAAGGCTTTTGTGTCCCAGGGTTTAAAAATAAAAAGCAATTTCAGCAGCCACTTCAGGAGAAGGATGTGCCTTGTGAGCCTGTCTAGGAGATGAGGGGCCAGGGTAGGAGGAGCTGCTGTGGCAGCTGAGTTATCAGCAGAAAGGGAGCAGAAAAATGTACTCAAACACCTCTGCCAGGACCAATTCTTCCAAATAAATTACCTTGCTCAGGAAATATTGGTCAGTTGGCACTAGGTCAGTGGGCAGACCAGCTCCATGGCTATGTTTGAATCAGTCCTTTTCCTTGTTTGCTGTGGGACAGAGCCTGATCCCAGAGAGGCCAGGGGTGCTGGCCAGTGCATCCACGTGGTGGTGGCTTGGGTCTCTGAGCCTCAGCCAGTGACATTGCTGGGAACAAAGAGGAGGTGGCACTCAGGTGCTAGACCAAGCGAGAGCCCAGAAGGATGGATCCAGATGGGTGGACTTTGCAGTGACCACAGAGACCCCACAAACAAGAAGTAAGAGTGTGATGGGTGAACATCCTCCTGTGGTTTGTGTTAAGCGCACCCAAGTTTTACACTGAAGGGAGGACTGAGACTATGCGCAACGCAGATGAATGCCTTACCAGTGCCCTGGGCCCACAGCACAGGTGTGACCACTGGTGTTCACCTCCTGGTTCTTCTCCAGCGACCTGTGCTCACCATCAGGGCTGCCAGCACCTCCAGGCATGGGGGACAGCATCCCAGCTCGTGCCTGGGTGCAGAGCTCCACATGGAGCACTGACACAGTGACCACACCTGCCTGCGCTCCTCCAGCCCCCAAACTCCTCTCTCTGACCACTTCCTGTACTGCCCCCAAGACACTGCTGCTCCTCAGGGTCAAGGCTTGGTTTATATCAGCTGGAACAGTTGGGGAGCTGTACTGCTCCTGCAACCTCCACCCTGACTTCCAGGGGGAGAGCTGTTCTTCAGAATAACACAAAAATACCAGAGAGAAAGCACTTTCTGACCAAGCTTTTCCAAACCATAACAAAGCATGGATGTTCCAGGTAGATCAGAGGGAACCCCAGGGAGTGCAGCATTTGAATCAAGTACCATTTCTCTGCAAACCCCACTGAGAGGGACATTAGCTCTGGCTGTGACGGGTCACTAAGCCAGCAGCTTTGATAAATCTAATGATATAAATTATATAGAGGTGTAAATTTACCCCTCTATTGTTCTAGCGTCTGGCAAGTGGTAGGCGGGGCTTAGAGCTCATCTGAATCATGAGAAGCCAAGGACCAAAACATTACTGGGGATGAGGCAGGAATGCACAGCCACTGGGGCCATGGCCAGCCTCAGGGGACAGGCTGAGTGTTCAGGCTCTGCTCTCGGCCCTGGGCAGGCAGGTCCACCGACCCACAAGAAAGCAGAATTTGGTCCAGGGCACAGTATTCAGGATCTTAAAAAGGCAGATGACAATGTGGACACTGCACAAACACAGCATGGGGTAAGGGCCACTGTTTGCCTGCACTGCCCTGAGTAAACCAAGACACTGAGCTGAGCTCCCTGGCACCACAGGCAAACAAATTCACTTACAATAGCAGAAACCAAGAAAACAAAGACTATCTGTTATTTCCTTCCACACTCTCCAGTTCCCTAAAAATAACTCTCACCAACCATGTCTATCCATGCAAAACATTAGAAACACCCCTCCAGCGGCCAGCTCACCTCAGTGTCTCCAATCTGACATGGGGTGACTGTGGGCCACAGCTGATATGCTGCAGCTTCCCCACTGTGATGACAGCTGGGGGACTGCGGGCAGGCACAGCTGCTCCTGAAGGCTGGGCATCGAGCATGACGAAGAAGAGTCTGCCCTGAGTTTCCCCAGCTCTGAGGAGTGGGCACAAAGCTCATGTCTGACCAGCACCCATAGCAGGGTTCAGCACAGGGAGTGCAAACCAGCCTCCATGTCTGGGGCCAGCCAAGGACTTCCCTGAAGGAAATCAAGCATTTTTATTGGTTCTATGCCCTAAAATGGAGGATAGATCCCACAAGTATTGAGGTTTCAGGATCAAAGGGAAAATGATGCAAAATGGAGGTTTACAATACAGTGTTACAGTAAGTTTTATAACACAATCGTTACGGCATGGATTGGGGGTCTCCCTCCTCCTTTAGGCACAGTTCAACATCCAACACCACAGCCAAAGTTTGAAAGGAGTTTAGCACAGAGTGGATTTTGCCTTTTCTGAGGCAATGACTACCCGAGCACAGCACCACCACGCCAGGCAGAGCTGGAAAGGCACATTGGGGCCTCCTGACCTTGGATCCTGGAGCCACCCGACGATGTCCTTCTTCAGCCCAGTCATATTTTTAGGTCCTTCTCCTTGCTGATTCATTAGTGGAGCTAATGTTCTCCAAACTGCTGGGCTTCTGACCCTCGAGGTGTGTACGCCATGCTCTCCTGATAAATATAGACAACTTCAATTACATAATGTGTCTAATAAGCAGCACCCATCCTCCCTGCAGGCAGGAGGGGACCAGGCACAGAAATGCCTCTGCCAAGGGTGTGAATGGATGCCTCGCTCTTCATTTTATTTCCGTAGTTTTCTGTTTTCAATGACTTCCTGCTGCATCATTTTAATGAGTGACTCAGTGAGGGTCGATGGCCCTGGAAGTACTCCAGGTTCAGGGCGACTTCTCCACCCTGCCCATCACTGCTGGCGTGTGGGGCAAGGCTCAGGGAGATGTGGTAGAATGGGAGGTTTAGGATTTGGAGACACTGAGCTAAAAGTTGGCTTCATTTCCTAACTGGATGTGTCAGAGCATTTGGCAGAGGAGGGGTAACCAGAGAACTTTATACTGAAGGGTGCAGTGGTCTGTCACTGGAAAAGGCACCTGGCTTAGCTAACACAGCAGCAAAAGCACCTACCTGTGTGCTGTGTCAGGCTTGAAAAGTCCATGTGCTTGGCTATAAAGATGTCCTGGTATCATGGAGTGAGACCTCAGTGGAGTCGGGCTGTGATCTTACAAGATGAATGTCTCATAACTTCAGGACTTAGATGTGACTGCAATGGCTGAGCAGCAAAATGCAGAGTAATCATTAAAAAGAGCATTCAAAGTACAGTGTGAAGCACATTATTAATAGACTTGACAAATGCATGCACAAGTGAGATTATTTCTTTTTGCGCTATGGTTTTTAAATCTTGGCCTCTGGTTCCTTGTTGCACTTGCAGCAAGATCCCCGTGGAGACGACCCAGAGAAACAGGTCTGCCCCACAGCAGGAGTTTCTTTCCTTGCGAATGCAAGCTTTGTATCATTTAGAGAGAGAAGAAGCTGTTCCCATCAGCTGCACCCATGGCTTGGCATCGCTCAGCCAGGCTGGCTGCAAGCAGCATCATGATGGCAGAGGGCTGTCAAGGCAGCTTGAGTGATATTTATGACAAGGATCACTCTACCTATATTTGTTGTTCCTGCTGTGTCAGCATCCAGCATGTCCTGTAATAACTTTAATAGCTTTTATGCAACAGCTAGGAATGATGAAGCTAATTCAAGATGAAGTGTTTAACCTCCCTGTTTTTATTCCTTTCTTTATCTGATCTCTTCTAGCTTTCTTCACAGTTGGATTCAGGCTGAAGCAGGGCAGAAGGCTCATCCCAAAGTGGTGGGATCTGCTCTGACCTTCACATAAGCAAATAGCTCTGCTTTTGCCCCTGGATTGTGTCTTTCCTCACATGCTGTGGCTGCCACTGGGCACCACCTGAGGAGATGTCTCCAGCCCTGCTGAACCACCTGGGATGAAGGAGGTGTGTGACACATGCCACTAGGCAGTGGCAGAGCCAACTGTAGAGTCTAAGGTCTTTGCCCTGACGTCCACAATCCCCCCCAGTGGGGCCACAGATCTGGGGCTTGTCCCAGCCTGCAGTAGAGGACATCAAGCCCCATCACTCATTGCCTGCAGTGCCCTCCTCTACCTCCTGTCCTTAAATGATGCAAAAAGTCTGCTAAGGACTTTCCTGCTGGAAGGACTCAGCAGGAAGCAGCTAATGCAACCTCTCTTGTTCATCCATGGGATTGATGTCCAACGGGTAATACAACCACAGGCTCCTTTCTCATTAATCTCTAATTATGCTCTCTCTCACTCACAAAGCACTTTCTGTCATTAGCAGTGGAAAGCTGAGAGCCTGCCTTTAACCTTGTGAGCAGGCAGACCTGAACTCCTTGCTGTGATCTTGCATAAAACATCTCCCTGTGCTGTCTCTCAGGGGCTCCTGGAAAAGAATCTTCCTTTCCTCAGCACAGGCAAAAAGCAAAACCTCTCGAGGAGCACAGCATCTGTAGAGAGACGCTGGAGATGTCCACTGGGTGTGACACTTGACCACAGGATCAGGTTTGCCCTTGCCCTGCTCCAAGAGCCCTGTGATGGACCAGAGAGGCCTGAGCCAGCTGCCCTGCCCCTGGGCACTCATCCCACTGCAGGCGTAGAGAAGGAGACCAGACTATTCCGAGAGCTTCAACACCTTAATTTAAAGCCAGGCTGGGCATGGAGGCTGAGGCACCACATTTTCTGAGACCATGCAACATCCTTCACATGGTGCAGAAGCTGTGAGAGAGCAGAGATGAGAGCTAAACATCAGCCCCACTCCCAGCTGGGTCACACAAAACCCCACCAAATCAGCAGGATGAACTCCTGGGGGGGGGTGGGTGTGCTGAGCACATGCAAGGGACAGGCCCAGGCAGGCAGCTGGGTTAGTGTAGCTGGAATATCTGCACCAGCTGGAATATCACTGCTGCTGGCAATGTGGCGTTTGCTGCCATTATCCTGCCGCATCCTGAGCTGTCCTGCCCACGATGAGGGGAATTACTCCCAGCCAAGGCCTTGGGGGCCAGCAATAATATCTGTCCCAGATGGACATGCAACATCAAACCCAGAGGTGAGTGTTAGAGCCTGATGCCAGACACAGCCCTTGGCTGTCCCTACCCTTGGTCCACATCACTCACAGCATCTCTGATAAGAACACCAAGGCCACCTGAGGGCTCTTGGTCAGCAGGTCCTTTCCCAAATGCTCCTCTCTGGCTTCCCACCTGCTGGCTGAAGCTCTGGGATCCTGTGGGATGATGGCCCATGGCCCTTTGCCCTTGTGTTGGCCATGAGGATCTCACATTTTTCATGCAGATGAACCAGCTGGCAGGTGCCCACCCCAGAGCCCAGTGTGAGTGAGGAACCAGTCCCTCTCCTTGTGTGTCTCTCCAGGGACAGACGAGTGCAAGGATTCTGCAGTGTCAAGCAGCTCTCAACTCCCTCAGCACAGCCTGATCCATGTACGACAGTGGCTCCAGGATCCTTGTTCTCCTGCTGCAAGCAACAGAGGGTGTCCCAAAACCTTCTCATCTCTTGCTCCTGGGAGAGAGAGAGGAGAAGGAAGGCACAGAGCAATAAAGGAATCAGAAAAGTTTTGTTTGCTGCCAAAAGAAGTTGTTTAGAGCATTTCCTCTAAATGCTGGTTCTTCTCCTGCAGGGATTGGTGTTAAGGCATCTGAGAAGCAGCACAAGTTCAGATCTCGACCTGCCCGTGTGCAGCAGTGTGCATGTTTGTCTGGTCCTCAAGTACTGGAAGGTTTCCCTGCTGTGACCTTGAGACCAACCCACTGGCTGATGATTTGTGCCCATCACAAAGCACCAAGGAAAGCCCTGAGAAAGTGGGGACCTTTGCTTAGGTATCTATAAAAAGGGCACTTGAGTGAAGTAAGAGCTGAGTTTCAGAGAGCTCTTTGAACAGCACTGGCAGGGGGTGCAAAGCTGTAGGAAGCAAACCTCGGGACCTACCAGCAGGCAGAATGACTCCACTTGAATAATTTCAGTGGATAATCGGGAAGGGAAACTAACTGTGCCAGTGGGGAGGGGGATGATGAGGCAGCTCCTTGCCAGGAAGACGAGGGAGCACCTGGCTGCCAGGCAAAACATGGATTGCATAAGGCAGCACTGTTACAAGTGATTTTGCAAGCTTCCCTGGAAAGGTGGGTAGCTTCCCAGCCTCCCAGTGGGAATCTTACTGACAGTGAGGGATTATACTATCTTTAAAGAACTCAGAGTCTTGCACAACTGCCAGAAAAAGAAGCAGGAGGAACCATTTGCATGTCTTTAAACATAGGACATGAAATGAGAAATGTGAGCACAGAGAGGAGACAGCACCTTGAGTAGCTACAGGGACACACTGTTGTGTTGGCAATACCAACATTGGTGGGCAGCCTGTCAGGTAAGAACAGAGAGAGGCTCCTCCTGAGGCATTCCAATGATCTTCCTGGGATCCAGCCCATGGAGGATGTTCTTTCTCTCCTCATTTTCTCAAAAGATGCTGAAGTAAAGTATTTTAATTCAGACCTTTCCCTTCAGCCTCTAAAGCAGGATAACATGCTCCCAAAAGCTGCATCCAGCACTGGCAGGAACCAACATCTTCCCTAGCACCTCTACCCTGTTATCCCTAGCATTTCCTGCCCTTTGGGTTCAGTGTTGATCTACATCCATTCCCCTAGCTCACTGACACCCAGCAGTTCAAAGAGCAGAGCAAGCCTTGAAGGAAGGGTGAGAAACAGGGGGCAGAGGGCAAGCCCCAGCAGTGATGTTAGTGCCAGGTTACAGCTCTGCAGAAAGCTATGCCTCCTGCCCCTCCCACAGCATCTCCTCGTGCTCTCACACCATGCAGCAACTTATCCTCCTCTGCTACATGTCCTGGGGACGTAGAAGCAATGATGAGGCCTGAGCCCCTTTAGCTCTTCTCTCTGGCAAGGCTGAAGGTGCTTCTCTGCTCCATGAAGCTGTGGGTGAAGAGGCCCTCACCTCCTCCCTCAGACAAGCAAGATGGAGAGAGAAATGCAGGGAAGAGGCTGGTGACCACCAAAACCATTACACTTACCTGCACCTGCACATCTGCCTCTCTCATTCAACCCAGCATGAAGCATCTCAGATTCAGTACTCTCTCCTCTTCTACTGAGAGCAGCAAGGCCCACCTGAGAAACAGTCCTCCCAGACAAAGACCTCCAAAAAGGGGATGACAAACCGTCTGGAGGCCCTACTGCTATTGCAAAGCAACAGTAGAACAAAGACATCTACTTAAAAACTCAGGGCCTGATATCCACTCCTGATAAAACTTCTTGCCCAGCAAGGACAGAGGCAAACTCCCCCTGACATGCCTCAGCCCAAACCCTCTAGGGTGAGAGTCACTCAGCGACGTTGTAAGCACAGACGATGCTCCCTGCTCCCAGGAGCATTTTCTGGTTGAGACTGCTTGCAGTGTGATTCAAAATTCTTATTTCCTTGGGAAATAAGACCACCTTTTCCCTATTGTATTGAACTGCAAAGGAGGTGTTTGGGGCAGCTGGAGGGTGAAAGCTTTGGTCTCCAACACTAATATTTTCTGTAAGGACAGGTAAGACATACATTTTTTATTGCATATTTGTGAAGAAACATAGGGGAAAAGACAATTACCTTCCCGAGTGACAAGCCATTCATTTTGACCTTGGGGAAAGGATTTGAATGCTCTGAGTATACACAGACATGGCCAATATAACTTCCAGCTGCAGAAACTGCTACCAGGGTCCGTTTCTTCTTTCTGCCAGAGGATACCTGCTGGAAATGTGGGTATTTCCCTACAGCCAGCACAGCAAGGTTATTCTCACTGAGTAATGAGGAGCTGAGAAACACCTTGTGCTTCCACACCGAATTAATACTCAAGCAATGGAGAGAGAAATCAAAGGGCCTGTGTCCTGAAGTTACATTAAAGAATTAAGAATGTGAATTTTGCCATAGATTGTTTTTTGTGTCAGTGCTTACATGGGAGGTAACAGAACACAGCTAAAAGGGAGGACTTACCCATCTATCACTATCTAAGACAGGCTATTCTTTAGCAATCCTGGTTAAGCAGCACAACAAGGCTAAAGCTGAGCTGTAGTTCTTGCACACTAAGGTTTCTTTCCCTCCTTTTATGAAAAAGCTGTGAGGGAAGGTAGAGCTAGACACCCCTTTCCAGACTCCCATGGAGAGTTGAGGGTCCTCCCTCAATAGCCACAATCCATGAGTCAAGCACTGAAACAGACACCAGCCTGCCTGAGCCATCCAGCCATATGATTGAAGACAAGGTTTGTTCCTTACAGGTGCAGTAAAAAGAAAACAGCAAAATTAAACACGTGCAATGCTTCAGGTCTTTATTGTTGCCGTAGAGTAACTGGTACATGGTTAAAACATTCTAATAATATAATCAGTGAAATCTGAAAACTAAGGCTTTCTGTAGGTTTGTAGTGTCCTGGTGTTTTCTTTCACACAGTACAAATATAAAATCAAGTTATAAAAGCATAGATCTTTTTTGAACAACACCGATTGATGCAACGCACGAAACTAGGAACTACATTTCCTATGATCAAGACAACACCTTACAGACCAGCTTTGGGCCTTGCAGCTTTGAAGTCAAGAGAAAAATGTCTTGGTCTGACATCCTGCTACCCAGATGAGCCTGATGACACACACAGATGGTGGGATTTCAAACTTCTGTTCTGAGCAGAGAGAAAGAAACCCCCTGATGCTGATGTGGAAATGAATGAGCAAAGGGGAGCAGCATCCTTAAAGCACAGCCTTGATCCCAAACAATGTATGCAAGACCCAGCAAGACCTGTAGGTCTTGCAGACAGAGCTCAGAGGGGCAGCTGCTGGGACTACAAGAAAAGGTGAACTGGGACAAACCTGCTCTCACTGAGTGAGATGAGACCCAGTGCCAAACCCTGTCTCATGGAAGAGGGCTATGTGATTCCTGGAGTGCTAGCACCTTTATACCAACAGCACTGAAAAAATTTTGAAGTGATTTACCCAGCACAGAATCACAGAAGGATTTAGGTGAGAATAGATCACTGAGTTTAACTGTAAACCCAGCTCTGCCAAGTCCACCACTAAACCATGTCCCTAAATGCCATCTTCGAGATTTTTGAAAAGGGACACAGGGTATGAACAAAGTAGTCTCCAAGAAATCTGTGTATCAGAACCTTTTGATTAAAAAGCTACATTTTCACCAGAAGGAAAAAAATCATTCACAGAAAAATCTTCCCCCAGTTCCTTAATCCATTTTTAAACCAAGAAGCTTCTCTATCCACAAAACTTTTATTTTTTTTTCAACATTTTTCCCATTTTGCATTTCTAATTGACCTGGAAAATGACACACATAATATAAACATTTACATCAGACACTAAGCCAACACCCTTCCCTATGAAAGGAGGATTCTTCACTTACCACTCACTCTGCATCATGGAGTTGCATGGGCATTGCAAACATGACATTACCAGCTGACAAACAGAGTATTCTTTCTCTTTGATCCAGACACATGAGAGAGGAAGATGAATTACAGATTTTGCAGGATATTTTTACCACATTACAGTAGGTTACATGTTTGGCTCCAGCTGGGAGAAAATCCCTTGTAAGGGTCAACGATGGATTGCACTGACTTCATTTTCAGAGCCCAACTTTAATTACACAGAAAACATAAATCCTGTACTGTGCCATGACCAAGACTCACACTGATGTTCCTGGTACATCTGATGACATCACAAAGTTCTCTGAACAAATGAGAAAAGCATAGCTGGTATTTAATGTCAACAACACATGGAACCTGTCCTCTGAAGTCATTCCTGAAGGTGATGTTAAGGCTATTGGAGTAGGCTGGCTATGGTTACTCCTGGTATGAAAGCACAACCGTGGCTCAGGACAGACTGGAAGAAGCCTTTTAGGTTTCCTCTGCATTAACCACAAATTAATTTTTTAGGTTTTCCCTTGCAGTGGGTTACCTGAATGTGCAGGGTATAAGCTGAAGAAAAAACCAGGCAGAGGTTTAAGCTGCAACCATGGCTGTGATATCACAAAATTGCTTTAAAAAAAGACCTCAAGGCGCAGAAATGACCTCCTTCCACTCATGACAATGCAACACCAGTTGTCAGGTACACAAATACAAACATGAAAAAATCATTAAGAAACATAACCCTGAATATAAACCTACTTTTATTTATTTTTAAGAAAAAAGAGATTAAAAAATTTGGAGTAAACCAGATGGCTTCAAGTAGTTTCCACATAATAAACAGTTATTATAAGCATAGATTAAAAACGACTTGTCACCTTGCAAGGGACAGTTAGATAGAGGCTGGTGATTCCTTCAAAAAATGGTCTTTGAAACAAACACATTAGACAACATGCTTAGGGTTGTAATTTAGAAGCAAACAGTGTGTCCAGCATGCAGACCCAACACTTGAGATACGTAGCACAGTACAAATACATTTTGCACTTTGGATTTGCACATTTCATGGCAATGCCACTCAACAAACAGAGCTAGGCCATCTGGGTCCAGCTCAAACAAGCCCTCATGCAATAAAAAACAAATATTTAGTAAGTCAGGAAGGTTTTGCAGCAATACAATTGATCAAGTTGTCTAAAATTTTGGAGGTTGCAAAACAGTTTAACCTGAAGACCTGAAGTGTCTCCGAAGTGCTGGCAATGCTTTTGTCTTTTTCTATGTGTGCCTGAACATTACTTTTATTATATATGACAAGGGATACACTTTAAAGTACCTTGTCTGAGTTTAAGCCTTCGAGTTTTATGAATGTCATGAAAAATAAGGGAAAGTACCGAAAGTTGCCAAGGAAGTTGAAAAAGTAATGATGTCATCAGGCAAGCAAAGTCAGTATTCAAAGGGAAGATGCAGCTCTTCCCTGTGCTAAGTCTAAAACCCAAACCTATCTCTTGTACCACCAAGGAGAGAATCATTGTATTTCAACAGGTTTGTATGACATGCATGGAACAAGCAGTCTTCCCATTTATGTACATGGACATGTGAAATGCCAAAGGAAGCAGTGTGAAAACCAAAATTAATATTAAAAAACAATTAAGAAAAAATAAAAAAGGTATCTTGCCTACTCTGAAAACTAAATAAAATATTTTCAACCAAAGAATGTCTACAAGGATACAAGGAAACCTTTTTGAAACACATATTCAATTACTCAGAGTGAAACAGCTGATTTTGCCTTGGTGAGAAAAAAATACCCATGAACTAATAAAAAAACCAGCTCCCCTATCCTGCAGCTCTGCATCTTACAGTAGGAATAAGTCTCCCACAGCTAACAGGGAGACTAGAACAGTATGAAACAGTGAGAGATAAAAACTTAGCTGTACAAGTCTATTAAACAGTCAGCAAACACTTAAATGGAGGCAGAGTGAGCACTATACTGCTTTCTGTATTATGACACAAGACTGCAAGGCTTAAAAATCCTCCTGAGTGACCAAGACAGAATAGTTGAATAGTTGGTAGGTTCAGAAGTGTTTGGAAAATCTTATGCAAAAATATCACTTCAAAATAAGTTTGAGTATTTGAAATAGAAAAAAGAAACGAAACAATTTCTCCTTCAACTTTTACCTACCATCAAAACTTACCTGTTTTCCAAATTCAGCGCTTACTTCACACCCATGTGACTAAAGACATCGTACATTTGCCTCTCTTTGTGGAACTGTTTGGGTTTCTAGGTGAAACTTCAGTGCATGCCACATTTATTAACATCCTTATGATTGTTCATTAATCCAGCAATTTGTTTCTTAATGACAGCAGAATGCAGTTGCTAGCTGCTTGTGAGAGCAATGTTGAAATTACATTCAGAGAAACTACCATTTCCACGTGTAGCAATAACTAACTTCTTTCTTTCTCTTCACAGAATCATGTGCAAATGTCTAACAATGGCGATAGTAAAAGACAATTCTCATGCAAAAATTGTTCCCTGTGCATAAAATTTGCAGGGCATCTCAAAACCACCCTTCCTCTACCCCAGAACTAACTGATTTTTACTTTCGTGTCGTGAAATTTCTGTTGCTTTTTAAAATACCGATGGCAAGCGAGTTCAATGAGTTCCAGCCCACCAAATATCTTTTGCTGCACAACAAAAAAGATGATCATGGCTGCAAAGTACCACTGTGCAAAGCTGTACAGGTACAGCAGAGCGAGCATTCCCAGCGGGAACACCGTCCAGTAGAGGAGCGAGGCGCACTTCACCGCCAGGACCCTGAGCTCGGATTTGCAGGGTGGGACAATGCCTTGCCCTGCTGCACTGAAGCACTTTTCACCTTCGTAGAAGTGTCGCAGTCTCTCCTCTTTCTCTTCCCAGCGCTTCCGGCACCAAAGCTGCAGCTCCTCCTTCGAAGTGGGCACTGTCTCTATGGGGTATCTCTGGACGTGGAAGTGAATCTCTTTTGGGAAGTTTCCTTTCAAAAGGTGCTTCTCTGTCTGAGGAATGTTTTGAGGGTACGCCACAGTTATGTCATGGATGGCATCAAGATTGTCACCTAGAAGAAAGGTTTGGGGGAAAAAAGATCAATATAGATCATGCAACAGTCAGAATACTAATCTGCTTCAAGACATGATTGAAAACTGTCAAAATTATGGCAGAAATCCCAGAGATATGCAGACTGTGTTCCATCTGCTAGAATATCTAAAGGCTGAAAGGTCAAACTTTTCCCAATCACAGCCTGTTCTGAATCTGAACAAAAAGCTTTGGGAACAAGATTATACACAGTACAAACTAGTGCAGAATTACAATAGTAAGAGAATCAAGTCAAATGTAAAGGAGAGAAGAGGCACATCTGGTGTTGGATAATGAGTGCTGTATGTGAGTCTGATGTTCAGCTGTTTGGGTAAAGGGAGCATAGCTAAACATTCAAACAGCGATTGCAGATTAGGAATTTAAGGGGCTATTGATGAAAAACCCCCTACTCTTCATTAGCATGCCTGATTAAGCCAACATTTTTGAAAGGATATCAGTATTGCCAAAGCAGAGCTTGCTAAAGCATCCTTGTACTAAGTGTTTTTACATTTTGCACTTTCTAAATACTGTCTTTATCCCCCAGCTTCTGAACAGACATTCTTTTTAGATTTCATAAAGTAAATTCTGCTAGTGTAAAACTGATCTAAAAATAGGCATGTGGTGCACTGGACGTTGCATAACTGTTAAGTCCTGCCAGCAGTGATTTATGTTGCTGTTTTTATTTGGCTGGCTGGCTCAGGGCAAAATAGAATTGGAGACTAAAAGCTGTCTCCAGTTGCAGCAATTGGAGACTTTTGTTCTCACAGATGATGCCACTTCTTGCAAAGATGATCAAAACCTACTCTTTAGCCCCACTCTTCATTTTCATTTCCTCTCGTTCCATGGCATTTTGGTTTTCCTTTACAGCCCTAAAAATGACAGGGCCAGAATAGAAAGTTACTTTAAAAGGCCATGTTCAAAATGATGTATCTAAAGTTCAACTCCAAATATCACAAGAGGGGGAACAACCCTATTCAGCCTTTCAGAGTATTTTATAATTGCACTGTCTTGAAACAATCTCTCTCGGACAGTTTTGTGTGGGGTTACTTGGGGCTTTAAAGAGATTTATATGGATCCTTGGAGGTCAATCAGAGCAAAACTCAGTATTCCATATTTTGCTAAGCTCTGGGATCACCTCCGAACTGAGAAGAGAATCTCTTGTGTTCTGCACAGGTAAGATCTTTCAGATCTCTTTCCAACAGATGCCAAAACTAGCAACTTAGAAACTCAGCCCTTACAGAGGGAAATAATTTCCAGCCTGTTGCACCTTAGCACAAAACATTTTCGTTTTGAGGATATCTTACATTTTAATTCCTCTACTCCAAGTATTTCCACCATCAGATTTACAGTCATCCTGCAGGCCAGACATAGATCCCTCAGTTCCTGGCCCAACCAGAGCTGCTACATAAACCTGCAAGGGATTTTCATCTCTTACAATCTCCTTCCTCCTGATCCTCCATAGCTCCCCAGGTCTAGTAGAACATAAAACCTACACACTTTACCCCAAATTGGAGGCTAGAAAAGTCTAGCCTTCCTGATACCCCTGCATCAAAAAAGACTTTTATGAAATGAGTTTTTGGCCAGAGGAGTTTCTTCCACAATTTGCAGTCATTCATACCTGGGCAGTTAACTATCAGTCTGCCAACTATATGAACAACTTGAAAAATAAAGGCTTTACACTTAATGGCCATTGGTGTACAGACCATAGGGACTAAATCATCAGATCTGCTTAAGACACGGATTTTCTGACTGTCTGCAAGCAGGACTGCACTCACATAGCTGGTCTTGTCTCTTTAGCATGCAGGTATATTTCTCCCCATGAATTCCTGATCAGAAATGGGAAAGCCTCTATTCCTTGCCTATGGATCCATAGCATCCCCAGACAAGATACCTTCCAGCAGGGCTTCCCACCAGACTGTAGGAGGCCTAGACTACATTATGGCTTACTTAGTCACCCAGAACAAAGCTCAAAGAGCTGCACAGATGAGGGTAGATGTTACTGTTTTGACATTACACATGGGGAAATTGAGGCAAAGAATGATTACATGGCTTGCTCAATCTATCCAGCTGGAACCAGTATCTCCTAATTCCAGCTGCAAGGTTCACCTATGAAAGTGTATTTAACACAAGAAGAAAAGAAACTTCAAAGGTTATTTAGCATATCTGAAAGAACAGAAACATCAGAGAGAAGATCAGAATACTAGGTTTCATATGCAAGAGGCTCCTTCCTTGGGTCATCCATATTTAATAACTCCACACAAATGGCAGCCTGAAGCTTTAATTCCCTGGCAAGGCAAGCTACAGGATAATCTGCTAAAAAGAAGAAAAATCACCACAACAGACAAAGGTAGACCACTCATGAGAAGGGACAAAATTCCCTTAGGCAAGGTTTAATCAGGCAGCTCTGAACCTACATCCTTTGAGCAACTTTACTGTCTCTTTCCCTATGAAGTTAGGCTGTTGTCTCTGCAATCTGGAGATATCTAACAGCACATGTTTCAGGTCCACAGCAAAATGCCAGTCAACCAGAAAATCAAATTATCATAAGTTAAGACATGGGCAGCCACTGACTTGTTTTTTCCACAGGTTCAACAACCTGTTTCTTCTTGTTTTGGAAAAAAAACTTCCCCATGGGAAACTGCATCATTCTACATCTCTAGTGGGTCAAAAAAGAAGTAAGCAAACATATCTGTTCACAGCTCAGAGAAGCTGAGGGGGACAAAACACTTCTTGCAATATTTTCAGTGACATCTGAGGGATCATCTTTATCCTGTGAGCATCCACAACCCCTTGAGGAAGGAATGAAGGACAAAGGAAATCAAATAATGTTCAGAGATTTGCATCTGAAATCTAATTAAGCTAAGAAACTGCCATTTAGGCTAAAATGTCAGGCAAGTAGCCCAGCTCCTCAGGACAAATAGAAACACCAATTTTAGTAGCTTTACAGTCCCACGACTTTCTTCCTGCAGTAGCAGAACTATGTATCCTTCATATTAGAGAGAGTAGTATTTTGTCTTGTGCTTTATAAGAGCACCTCAGAAAAGGAAAGCTTATGGCAGTGCTCAGGAGTGAATATCAAGTTTATTTCTAATTATTGTTAAGCGGCTGTAAACTGCACAACATGCAGACAGTGATTAATCCATGTGGCAGTCTCCACTTGGAGATGACAAAATGCCTCAAAAGCACTCTTCTTTAACTTACTGAACTTTCTGTGCCCCAAAGTTATTTATATTGCAGCTCTGTTGATACATGACATTACTTCAGGCAATTACAATGCACAGCTGGTTGCTTGGGGCACTGGACTCAGAGGCGGCACAGGGAGAACTCGACCAGGCTCAGGACCAAAATAAAAAAAGACAGAGAAAGATGCGTTTTTTAAAAAAAAACCACTTCCAAGGAAAAATGAGGATGTTTTCTTTCACTACACCAGTTGTTCCACCAGAATTTTTATCCTGCAGCATCTGTTAGCCCCGTACAGCTCAGTTTATGCAACCCCATGTCCCAGCAAACCTGAGCACACATTCCAATGTGCTCACACACAATACATGTGCACTATATATGGCCCCAGCCAGCCAAAACCTTTTATCTCATCACCTATTATAAAAATTTACAACCAAGAGCCTCTTACTAGGTTCAAAATAAAGATGTTGCAGGTAAACTGAAAATTATTTTTACTTGTGTGTTCAATAATACCATGTCAGCAAAGCATTTTAATTATAGGGAAAAACCCCAGCCTGAATGTAAAAGGCAGGATTAAATTATTTTCAGCTTCCATCAAACACATTCACAAATGGAATATTGCAGTGCAGCTACAACTGGAGACAACTGTCAGAGGTGAAGCTCAGCCCTACAGCACAATCCCAAGTAAGTGGGATGGACCCAGCCCCTGGTCCTGGAAGGATGGGCCCATTCCCTGTGCTAAAACCTTGCTTGGGAGCTCAAGCACAGCCTGTTCCTCAGTTCTGACTCATAACAACCACAAGGACATTTCTTGCTCTTACCCAGTGATGCTGAGCAAGCTCACTGTGAGACAAAGGGACCTGTACAAACAGGGACTCGAGGGCCAAAATAATGACTCAGAAGAGGAGCTCTGAAAGCCAAAATGACCACCAGTGAGCAAAAAAAGAGGATGGCCCTAAGGCAAATCCATGCAATGAACTGCTTGGACTCAGCAGCCTCAAAGGTGAATTCGAGTCTCCTTGGCATTAACAGGGGTGCCTATTACCCATTTCCATCCCTAGCAAGGATCTCAGCAGCCCTAATTTGTCCTACTTTGGTTTTCATTGACATTCCTTCAAACCTCACAAGGATTATACTGGCTCTTTCCCTGCTCTGATCCAGCAGAGAGGATGCTATTCTTAACCAGGGTACATCACAGAACAGCAGCTGATGAGCTGCTGAGCCACCACGGGGACAAGCACACGGAGATGCTCTCACAACAGAATATTCATTCTTAAATTAAGCTGCTCTGCTGAAAATGGGACCTATATGTGAGGCTCTTCCACTCCACCTCCCAGCTCAATATAATTGTTTTCTGCTGCAAAGTGACATACCCCTCCCTTAAGTGTACAGCTCCAGATATTTCATATATTTCCATTAAACACTGGCTGCCACTCGCCCACCTATGCCTTAATATCCTCCACCCTATTCACATTTCCTTAGGAAATCCAATAGAAGGAGTCTTGGCACTTCTATAAATAAACTGATCAGCAAGATAATGAAAGAAAAGATGGAAATGAGTAGAAGAAAACTTGTCAGGTTATACAATATCTGAGTATTGTATGTTAGCTTTAAACATAGATACACTTTTGGACATTAAAACAAAAGCCATTTAAAACTGCTTACTGGGAAATATTACTGTCTCAGCTCATGAGATTTGAGTGATTTTTCTTTGAGAAGAAAGTATCAGGAGGGAACAGCTTCAAGGATTTACAGCTCCTCCTGGGAAGTATCATGCTTGTGAGGATTTAAAACTTCAGGCAGCCCTCTTTAAAGCAGCTGTGTCAGCTGGGGTTAATCTAAATCACTTTCAACTCCATAGTTATTGGAAATCTTTTTTAGGTAAGTGTAGCAATCAAATAAGCAAACAAAAAAAAGACAGAATGATAATGCTGCTTTGATTAACAGAGAAGAGTGATCCTGCATACCAATTCTTCCTGTACCTGATTTTCCCACTAGCATTGTGATACAAGGAGAGAGGGAGACCTTCCACCTGCTGACACTAAGGAGTTAAGGACACTGCACCTCTGGTCCCTGAGGGTGGGAGCCAGGGGAAAGGACAGCTCTGTCTGCTTTCTGCTGCCCAGCAGGAAAGAAATGTGCTCTGGGCGCTGCATACAGGAACAGAGGACTACTGGAATCCCATACTAGGTACCTCCAGCCCAGACAGTACAAAGATCAAGAGATATAAGGACATCCTCACAGCTATCAGCAACCATTACATGTGCTTAATTATTTTGCTAAATACATTTAAATCACATAGTTTTGCAGCCGGATGCTACATCTCATTAATATGTAAATAATACCACTAACTGAAGCTGCTGAGAGGGTGGTGGTGGGGAGGGAGATGTCTTTGACTTTGAAATCTCTGTAAACACCTCATTTAATTATTTTAAGACCAGACGGAATGTTATCATCATCTAATCTGATCTCCTGAATGACACAGGAGCTTATGCAGAATGCTTTCAGTTTTGTCATGGCATGTGGTGAAACAGACATCCCGAACTGCCCTAAAGCTTTTACCATGAGATAATTCCCCTAATTAATCAGGGGGGAGTGTATGTGTCTGTGTGCATTATTTTTGTACTTCTACTTCCTGACCACGTAACTTGGCTAAATTAGAGAGCTGTCTGCTCACAGAGGTAAGTGGTGGTATGATCTGTCAACCTTGTAAGTTGACAAAACTCCTGAACAAACTAAATCTACTTAGTTTCTGAAATCTCAATAGAAAACATGGCTTTTAAAGTTCAAATCTTTTTAGTAGCTCTCTGAATCTCTTCTAATATTTCAATAAACTCTTCAAAGCATGGGTGCTGCAACTAGTAGAATTTTCCAAAATGGCCTCAATTATGTATAAATGCAGGCATCTACTACTAAGATTCATACTTGCTTCTTGTTTTTCCACTCTTACCTGTGACAAAGCCTGAGATTCTCACACCCCAGGCTGGTGTCTGCTAATTGGCTCCACCAACTCATCCTGGGCTGTATCCAAAGCAGCGAGGCCAGCAAGTCCAGGGAAGGGATTCTCTCCCTCTGCTCTGCTCTAGTGAGACCCCACCTGGAGTGCTGCCTCCAGCTCTGGCATCCCCAGCACTAGAACGACATAGACCTGTTGGAATAAGGCCAGGGGAGGCCACGAAGATATTCAGAGTGCTGAAGTATCTCTGCTACAGATAGGCAGAAAGAGTTGGGGTTGCTCAGCCCAGATAAAAGCCCTGTGGAGGCCTTAGAGCACCTTCCAGTAGCTGAAGGGGGCTACAAGAGAGCTGGAGAAGCACTTTTTATAAGGCATGTAGACAGGACAAACAGGAATGGCTTTACAGTGAAGGAGGATAGGTTAGATTAGATACTAAGAAGAAATTCCTTACTGTGGGGGTGGTAAGGTTGGTGGTAAGGCACACATTGGCCCAAAGAAGCTGTGGATGCCCCATCACTTGAAGTGTTCTAGGCCAGGTTGGAAGGAGATTGGAGATCTAGTGGAAGGTGTCCCTGCTCATGGCGGAGGGCTTGGAACCAAATGATCTTCAAGCTTTCTATGATTTTATGATTCACATTTACAGCTTGAACACACTCTCTCCCCTTGCCCTCTCCATTGGTCAATTAATAAGGAGGACTGCAGTTAAGCCTGCCAGCTCCCTTCCTCCTCTCCAGACCAAATCAGATGGTTTACTATGGAGTAGTCCAGTCATGCTATGTGAAATCAGCACTGTGGGAGACCTAAGAGCAGATCAAGAAGTATCTTATCCTTATCAGCAAGTTAAGATGTATCAAGTGCTACACTGATCCTTAGTTTGTGGATTAAACTGGACAAAAATGCTGGGCATGGGGGTTGAAGCAAAACACAGAAGATTTAGCTCAGAATTATTGCAAGCATTGTTTACACAGCTGTGCTTTACAGGATAAATACAAGTATGGGTTGTGGTGGTGGATTTAATGTGTTTCAGGACAGCTTACAACCCCCACTAAGGTTTCACAGATGAAACTCAGCCTTGCCACCTCTCCAGATTTGGGGCCTCTGACCCTGCTGCTGCCAAAGTCCCAGCCAGCTGGTCTGAAACATCTCACATGGCTCATGTCAACACAAACCCATTAATGCTTCAGGAACTGAGGCTGCCTGTTTAAAAGAGGAATCTCTGTGCAGATGAGGGGAAGATGTGCACGGGGAAGGTGGGATCCAGCCACAGCAACAGGGAATGATGCAGTGGCTCCATCCACAACACTGCCCAGAAGCTGCTGCTCCTCAGTCTTCCCTCCCTGACTCTGAAGGGTTATTTTACAAATTGCAAAGGAAAAATTGGTTGAGCTATAAATAAAACACAAAAATATGTGGAGAGAAAGGAATGAAGGGATAAAAGGGTTGGAATAACAAGTTATTTTCAGTCACTAGAGATGACCAGGCAAAACTGACTCACCACTCTTTACTCTATCATTCCCAAACTATATTTATCAAATCCAGATAACAAAAATGGCATGTTTATTCCCTTGCCTGAATATGTGCTCTCTCCCAGCCTCCCCTGCTACAAGTCTTCTCTACACACATACGGGATTTGGTTTTCATAGGTATGTAACAAGTTAGGTAGAAGACAACATTGCTGTTCCTAGGCTTATAGGATACCACTGTTTTTTTAAACAGAAAAATGATTCATGTAGCAGAGAGACACTGACACACCGGTATGCAACTTCCCAACTCCTCAGAGCTCAAACATGCATTTCCTGGCAAACAGCCAACCAGCTTCCATGAGAATCACAATTGTGCTTGAAATGAAGGTAATTTGCTACACTTCAGTGAACCTTTTCAAAAAACATCATGTACTCTACCTTGTCATGAAAAGATGTCTTGCTAGGCAGGAAAATGTACCTAGATTAGGAAATGGCTGAGTTATTTTTATTTTAAAAAAATGCTAAACTAGTCATCCAGGTATTTCTGGAAAGCTAAGTATCACAAGTATCATTACAATAAAGCAAAAATAAGACACCGGATACCCTTAAAATATATCATACACAGACATACAGAGCTTATTCTTATCTTTAAAATAACAGACTATCCACCTAATTTTCCTGTTACTTGTTGAGCATTTCAAATCCCTGAGGATCTGGAGAGAAATAATCCACCCCTGTACATTTCTTTGCTGTCTGTTTTAATGAACAATCTCTCTCCAATGCAGGCAAAATTAAGCATCAATCTCTACAACAGAAAACACATTCCTATTTGAGGTTATCCAGTTCTACCAGAATCCAGCTGTCGTATCTGCAATTTCCACTGCCATTTCTGACTAGTCTTGCTGAGTTAACAGTAAAGCAAAACACTCTGGAACAGTTTACATACACAACTGTCATACCAATGATGCTCAACATTGCAGGATGTTACTGCTAGGTAAACAATGGAGCTGGCTTAAACCCTGGAATTTTTGGAGAAGAAAAGTGGTACATTTTTAAAGATGCAAGCAGTCGCAGTATGTATGAACTGCCATGTGGTAGTACTAACAGCAAACACGGGCTTTCAGGATCCCAGTTAAAATACAGGGGTTAAAGAGGTTGTACTTCCCAATTTCCCTGGTCTTCCTATTAGGTGTTATTTAATTCCCTCAATTCTTCCAAAACCCTTGCTCATACTCTTTTCAAATGCTTCTATCTCTTTTCTAAACTTCTAGGATTTGTCAGCATGTAAGGTAGGAATTTTCTCATCATTTTCTCATCATTTTCTCATCATTTTTAATCACTTTCACATTGCCTTAAACAAACATTTTGCCAAACTTGCAGACCGAGCATTCAACTTATTTTGAGCCTTGTCTTTGGTAAAGTCACTACAATATTAGTGTCAGTCATTATGAGCAGAGGAAACTAATTCACCACAGATACTCAGAAGGAAGCAGCTGTGGCAGTTCTTGCTTGGTAATCAAGAGATCAAAGTGTACCCCATCTCCTCGGAAATGCCATGGATTCTTGCTGTCCATCAGCCTTCACTTCAGGCCAGTGGAAGGATGGTGCTATTAATAGCATAATACCATCCACTGCTGTATTACAACAGTAGCAATAAGCAAATAAATGATGACTATTAGAGAAAAGACATTTTATTCTTGGTCTCTAGCACATTACAACTACTCTTTTTTTATAACTCACATATAAAGGTCAGCTTCCTTTCCTCACTTTATTCTGTGTTTCTCCCTTTCTCCAGTTGCTATAGATGAGTCTGTCCTCACTACCCACAACCAACCGCTAGAGAGAACTCTTCAGCTGCGCACTGACCCGACACCACCTCCAACCCTGCCCCTTCAGACTGTCCCAGGCATCACTCTCAGGCCTTCAGCAGTCCCAGGAAGAGCAATCTGGAATCAGGGGGTGACTCTGATTCCATGCAATATAACACATTGGCTAGATGATACACTAGTACCATTACACTTGGTATACAAGACACTGAAAACACATTTTGAGATACCTGATATTACAAATTCAGCCCATCCTAAACCAAAACACTAGATGAAAATGTACCCTGCACCAAAAATAGAGTATCAGCTAGATATTGGAAAAAAACACCTGCTAGCTGCCACCTCAGATATTTGGATGGAGTGCTTCTGCAGATGTCCTGAGCCGATCTCTTGCACGCCTCACTGATTAGCACTATTGCCATTCTTGGTCACAGTGGTTTGTTTTTATTTCTGTGTACAATGCAGGAGGAATGCCGAACAGCACCAGCAGCCCCACAAGAAGGCATAATTTCAGCACACAGAAAATAGCAATGCATATAAGCTCTCTCCAATGGATACATACAGTAAAGCCATACCATGCTTCAGTTTAACCTTGGTTTTGAAACTCAGGACAAGGATTTTGCTCTGAAAACATTTCATTCTCTGCTGTTAGAACTTCTGTCAGGAGCATCTGTTTTATTATCTGAATTTTCAGCCAAGGCATATTTACATAGAAACGAGCTCATCTATACATCGCAAGGAGAGAAAATGGTTTGGGGTGGAAAAGCACTCAAGTTTCAACTCAGCAGTAAAGCCCTTGTCATGAAAGAGTCAAGAAAACAGAGCCTCTAATATACTTTAATCTTCTCTTCTTTATCGTAACCTTCTAGATGTAACTTAGTCCTTTGAAATTCAACTCTAACACTGCTAATTCAATTTCCATGTTATTTTTTCCACCACTGGCTGACCACACAAACCACAAAGCCCCCTGAAACAAGAGAGTACAGCACTGCGCAAAACAGGTATTTAGTCCCATGGCTGCCTGCACCAAGATATGAACTTATAGTTCCCAATCCTCTGGTGCTAAAACAGTTTCCATCAGACCATGATACACACAAATGAACAAATCTTATTAAATTTAATCAGACCAGTACTTGGGGGAGCCATCTTAATCAGAAAGGGATTTAATGAAAAGCTGCAACGCCAATGAATACTCTTTAATTACGACTGACTAATATTTATCCACAAAGAGGAATTTGTTTCAGGATTAGTCTGAGACCTGGAAGAAGCCGAAGACATCAATTTAATAATGGAATGCCTAATTAAAGTATAATGGAAACCTAATTGTGATATACTGCTTTGTAGCGCACATGATTTATTTAGAACAATTGCTTTTCACTGGGCTCATTAGGGAAAGTTAAACAAAGCACGATAGTAAAAAAGAAGAGGGAAAAATAGACACACTGGAACTTTCAAGATGATTATAATCAACTGATGAAAGACAGTGACATATTTGTCAAATAAAACACTACCATTCTTCCACAGGCTGTGATTAAACTTTCTAAAAAGGATAATGATTATATAGTTTTCTTTCCTCCCTAATGACACAGGATCAGACCCAAACCCTATTGCAGCTACTTGGTGGAGCTCCTCTGATGGAAATGAGCCATAACATTGAAGAGTATGATGGCCTTTGGACCCTCCTCATGCAGAGAAACCTCACATAACACAACCACCCTCCCAGCTACTATGGAAAGAGAAAGGAAAACCAGTGCATTCGCCTCCAGCCCTTCCTACCTGCAGGAAGTGGCTGCAGGACTGACTGTTCCTGATCAGGATGCAGTTCTTCAAGAAGGGATGGCCCTACAGATACCCTTGGCACAAAACTGAATGTATCTTACAGGTTTATTTTTTTTCATAAATAAAAAATAAAAAGCTGCCCAATCCATTCTTCTTGCAAAACCAAACATCCTCCAGATGGCATCCTGGTGGCACTAGCATGGTGGTCCCCACAGAACACTGGGCTAGTTGTTACCTCTCCCTTTACTCAAGCCAAGGTGAAGGACACGCACTGCTTATCCTGCAGCACATTTCTAGAGTGTCAGAGCAAACAGTGTTTCTTCCCTTTCCTGGTAAAATGGTAGGAAAAC
This sequence comes from Anthoscopus minutus, assembly GCA_013399455.1. NCBI lineage: Eukaryota > Metazoa > Chordata > Aves > Passeriformes > Paridae > Anthoscopus > Anthoscopus minutus. The sequence continues at coordinate 18,958 of VWYI01036689.1, read as the reverse complement.
TGAAGGAAGCGCTCCTCTACCCAGCAGTGCCCCGCAGAAAACAGACACAGGGAGGTCCAGGAGATGAGCTTCTTCTGACAGTGACTGCTGCAAGCATTGAACAATTCTCTCAGCTCCAGCTCAGTTATGGCGATGTGAAAATGGGTGTACCAACAGAAGCTGCCATGACAATGCCACAGAAAAGAGAAAGGGATGCTTACACACCTCAGGATGTGTGAAAACACAGTACCATGGCTTTAGAGATGCATGAGGGATTGCAGCAATTTTAAATGCACAGCAACAAAAAGATCTGTCTCCAGTGATAAAATGATTTGCTAATGTTTTTTCCCTACTATTGCTGTTCATAGAGATATTTAGAAAAATTACACTAAAGTCAATCCCTTGAATGGAAATGAAAGAAAACTGCTGGGAGTGCCTGGACAGTCATTCCTGTGCCCAGATGGAAGCTGAATTTTGGGTACCCATCTTGTACTTCCACATGTGTGATGCTGTCAGTCTGCCAGCCAGAGAAGTAAAAACTGCAAGGACAGCAAAAGAGTCAGACACAGGCCAGTGGTTCATCTTCAGATCTGGTCTCAGTGTCTCAAGAACAAGGCTAAGAGAGACCATTTATCCTGGTATGCAGTGGCTCAACACTGAGCCAATGTGCTTCTCTGCTCAAGGTAAAGACAATCAGGTTTAGGGTCATCCTCTATGCCTTGTACCTTCCTATTAAAGATGTGTACAGCAGTGGTCTGCTGGTTTTTATACTGATCAGAAGGCGAACTCATGCTGGCAGCTGAAGTCACAGATGAGAAATGTTGTAAATCCTTCTTGTGGAGGCATCTTTGGACAGAAGTCTAAATTGGTTTCCTGAAAACATCTGTTATAAGCTTCCATTTCTGAACTCCAGTGGAACATTTAACTCCATTGGCTCTGCATGCTAGAAAGCTCTGAAAGCACTCGTCACTACTGTTTTTAACATTTCTTTTTAACACAAATATGAGTATGTACATAACTAAACCACAATGAATAGAATCAACTTAGGCAGTTGAATTTATTTCATAGGAATTACAGAAACAAATGGCCTGCAATTTAAAAAGTCTATTGTTGTCAGTACACAATTGTTTTCCTTAAATATTTTAACTCAAGGAAAAATGTAGCCCCCTAAATTTCACACAGTGCATGGAGAGGACAATGTTTAATTAAGGGGATAAACTATGTGTCACAACACAAAATCCTTCTGAGCAATGTTTTCCACAAATACACTTTGCTATCCCTAACACACCTGAGTTCAGAAATACTTTCCCTCAAAACTACCTGAACATTCAATCTATCTGCATGTTGCTCCCCTAAGGCTTACCACTGAAAGCAATAAAATGCATCAAGAAAATCCTCATTCCACAGCTTCCTCAACTGGGAGAGCTGAAGGTGTACAAGAACAGCAAACAGATGGGAAACGCACCAGGAGGACATCCCAGAAAACTCCATGTTCCTCAGTAGAACATCGCTCTTTTCCCTCAAGTGCTTCTGAACATAACCCTGTTCACTGCAAACAACATTTAGCCTTGCTAAATTCTGCCTCAGTGCCCATGGACAAGCTACACACCATCTGCACAGCCTTCAGGGGAAGACTGCTATTCCTACTCACATTTGGCCCATGGATACAAACAGATGTGGAGGGCTTCAGGCAAGAGGGAAAGGACAAGACACCTACTGAACACCACTAAACACACCAACACCTCTGCTCTGGAGGAATGAGAGCCAAGGAAGAGACCCAGCCCAAGGCTGATGTGAAACTCTCAACTGCCTGCAGGAAGGTTCTGCTGTGGTACAGCATGATGTCTTCACCAGCCAGATGCAAATGGATGTCCCCCATGTTCCATCCCAGAGGGAAGGGAAAAAAAGGCTGTCCTTACAAATGGGAGCAAAGAAGTTGCCACTGGGTCACAAAGCAGGTCAACAAAGGTGGTGAGAGAGTTGAAGTTTATCTGAAGAGCACAATCTCTCTTCTGAGGAAGAGTCAGATTTTCAAGAGCTGCTGAATGATGAACTGCCAGTTAGTCTTCCAAAAATAAACAATGGGGTGGGTGATGAAAAATCCAGTGTAGCTTGGCTGAGCAAAGGTAGTTTAGCTCTAAGAGGCAATTCTGGTCAGAACCTCTCTTTGGGTAAACACAAGTCAGGAAGAACTTCAGCAGCTTTGATATACTTTTTGAAACATGGAATGCATGGAATGCTGAAACCTACAGTCCACCACTCAGTATATTTGCTGCCTAAGCAATGGTGACACAAACTACCTCCCACCAACTCTTCCATCTGCCCTGCTACCAAGAGCACTAAAACAAATAAACACACCAAACAATAAGCAATTATAGCATGAATATCTCTGGAACTACACACACTTAGTGACTGAGACAAAAGAAATGCAAACCAAACAGTAAGACCTCTTATTTTTATTCTCCCAATGCCATGGCAGTCCACAGTCATGAGTTCATTAAGTGCTGACAGCAACATTATCTGTGTTGCTCTATCATAAAAACAGCCTTTCAAATATCCAGGCTACAACAAAATTAATTGGACCATCTGATGACAGCTGTCCAAGCACCTGCAGTAACTCTTGTTTAAGTGGCCTGCACACCAAAGTGATAAATTCTTTGATTAGCTTATATGACATTTTGTAAGACAAATCAAAACATAGTCTTCTCTGAGTGAATACACTTCTGCAATAACAGCTAATGTCTCAGGTTACAAATGGAATATTTTTCTAGATCAGCCTGTGATCTGAGAAGTCGTCATAGTATCACTCCACTCACCAACTGCAGACATGAATGAATAATTTTATCCATAGAGTAAAACCCTGGCACATTTTGGCATTTTAAATTGACTAGTACATTGAGTTATGGCACTGCCTGTGATGAAATAACATTGTAGACAAGAGACCCAAGATGGAAATGAATTGGCTACTGTCCATCTGTCTTCACTGACTTTCAAAAAACTTCTCCCTTGACACTAAGAGTGAAAAATTAGGTACCAATATGTTTTTAGACTCAGTGGTAAATTATCTTACTTAATCTGAAATAGGCAACTTATAGAAGTCTGGAATGCTAACTTTATTCACACCTTTTAAGCTATTTTGGCTACTTCTCACTTACAATTGCAGGGCACATTTCTATATTTCTTCCTGTGCTACACATCTTCTGAGAAGTAGCAGAGATGTGCACAGTAGTAGATAAAGCTATACCTCCACTGCTCTCCTGGCAGTCTCAGGAAAGGCAAGAGGCCAAAATAACTACCTGTTTCTAGTTACTTATCAGGAACACCCTTCTGGGGCAAGCTATACAGAAATCCCACTGAGACTCTCAGAGGGAAAACTTCAGATGGGTCCAGTACTTAGCAAGGAAGCCCTCCTTAAAATGCTGTATTGGGACCTGGTGGTCTTTGTCCTCTGCAGCCAGGTTAACACCAGGCAGACCCTATACACTGTCCAAGGTCCTGCACAGAAGGCCTTGGCACCACATGCCAGTGGGGCCTCAGTGGGATTTGTACAGTGCCTAAAGTGACAAGATCTGGCAGGGGAGAGCAGGAGGACCATGCTGCTGAGTGTTGTCACCAGCCCAGACCCAAGTGTGCTGTCAGAGCCCTCCGGCTGAGCAAGGCACTCCTGATGCAGGCAGCTCCACCTGTGATGGGTCCTAAGAAGCCCAGGTCCTGAGGTTTGGATTTACCATCTGAAACAGGAGCAAACAGCTCATCCATCTATAGATGCCACAGGCACATTAACACACAATAATAATTCACACAGCACTTTGAAAAATACCCAAGAGTGCTCGTATTCTTATAAAAAAACTTCAATAAAAAAGGAAAAGACCAGATGAACAATTATCTTCCTGTTGAAGACACACTTCTACTGCCAACTGTTCAACTTAAACTATGACATACAAATTTGAAGTACACAACCAGAAATGTCTCCTCTAAAGCAAGATGAAGATGACTAAATGCTAAGGAAGTACATTGTTGCAGTTAGTGTTTGTGTTATCCCAGCTTTCAGTTTCATAATCCAGGTTCTCAGATAATGGTTGCTTCCAAATCCCTTCCTATGTTCCAAGTTGGTTTCTCCCCCAAGCTGGATCCACCTGATGTAAACCACTTTCTCCCCTTTCTCTCCCCTCTACTCTCATTGGAACTGGCTCTGTAAACCACTCCCCTTATTCCTCCCCTAAGGTTATCACATTGGCTGGCTGTTTGTAAACCCCTGGTCTGGCCCTGTTTCGCTTCCAAACCTCTGGATTAAAGGACTATTGGGAGATCAGATGGAGAGCATCCTTCGATTCTTTTACTTTTCTCCCTGATGCTGCTAAAGTTAATCCTACTGTAGAGCTGCAGCTCTGAACTTCAGCTCCTGGTGAATTCACCCTGGACTGGTTCCATACCCCTCGGTGAGGCTGCTGCTGTTCTGAAAGCGCTAGCTAAAGACTCTGGTGGCTAGCACCAGCTGGCGCCCAACGTGTGGCCTCCTGATTGGTCTGAGACCACATGGAAGAACCTGCGCAGTCACTTGCAGGTGACTGCAATTAAGGACTTGGCTGTTAGCTACCCTGGTGAGAAGCAGGCCGATTTCTGTCCAGTAGCATCCCCAGGGACAAAGGCGACAAACTCAAAGCACCAGGAGCCGTCTTCAAGAGAGGGACCTTGGCTACAGCTCCCCTACTCCAGGCAGCAGTGGTACGTATTCCCCAGGGGGGGAATTGGGTGAAATGGGAGCAACATTTTTGCTTTGTGTTGTGAACACCCTAGAGGCATGGGAGGGGGTGGTGTCCTGTCCCTGGGCTGCTTCTGGATTTTTATTTTATTTTATTTTATTTTATATTTTTGCTGTAGTCAAGGGTAGAGTTTGTTGAGCTGACCTGAATAAATATCTTATCATGGGTGCAAAGTTATCAGCACAGCAAAGAGGGATTTTTACCCAGCTTGCAGGAGTCTTGAGGGCTGAGGAAAAGCAGTTTTCTAAATTGTTATTAAAAAGATTAATCTTTTGGCTGTTCCTCCACTTCTCCCAGGTGTCCCCCATGAATGTAACCTCCATCACTTGCTGGGACAAGGTTGGAAGAATACTGACTGATTTGATGAACCAGGGGGACACCTCTGCATCCAAACTGATCCCACTTTTTGTTTTAATTGAACTTACTTTACTTGAGAAAATGGAAGGGGAGAAACAGCCACAGTTATCCCTCAGTTATTCCCTTTCCCCCTCCCCAGCCCCTTTGTCCTACCCCGGGAGAGGCATGGAAAGCAGACGAGCAAGGTGGCCAGGCAAGCCTGACTCCCCACGTCTCCTTCAACACTCTAGCTCTGGCAGAAATAGCAAAACTACCAGGGCTCCTTCTCCTAAACCCTATGCCCCAGTTCAAACCCTGAAAATTGTTCGTTTTGAAGTTCTGCCAGCTTATTCCACTTCCCCACAAAATCCTAACCCTTTCTCTGTTCCTCAAAATGGCCCCTGGAGAGCACAAAATGGTGACGACCATATGGTCGCTCGTCAGACATCTTCTCCTCTTTCCCACAATCCTTTTCTTCCCTCCTTTCCCAATCCCCTCCCTTCCTCGATTCAAAATGTCAGTGACCATGTGGTCAGGTCACAAAATGGCATCAACCACGTGATCAAGTCTCAGGTATACGTGTCCCTTCCCCAGAACCCGTTTCTTCCAGCCTTTTCCAATATCCTCCCTTCCCCAACCCCTCCCCTTTT